>WMED01021798.1:0-11577 GCA_019650415.1 Pipa parva
TAATAAATACATCTGCAATGGGTGAAAGAAGAAACATTTAAGCCTGCACATGTATATTTGTATATACCGTGTGTGTGTGTGTGTATATATATATATATATATATATATATATATATATATATATATATATATATATATGATAGATAGATAGATAGATATAGACTGGCACAGCTCTTTATTGTGAAACAAACTGGGTTTTAATTACATAGTAATGACAACATGAATGTTAGAATGCTGCAATTGGAAACATTGACATGTTGCCAAACTGCTTGCATTAAGGACTGCACATTATTTTTTTTTATCTCTAGCAACTGCTTCAATACATTTTGTATATTTTTTACATTAGTGTATACTATGGGGCTAATAAACACTATAGACTGCATTATATAACAGTCCATTAACAATGGCTTTATTCCATGTCCTCTTTTATGATATAATTTTTAATTGACATTGTTTGTCTCCCCTTTTATTATACTCAGAGAATCAAACAATTTATGATTCAAGAATCCTTTTTAATTTGGAATAATTAGAAGGTCTCAGTATGAAGGACCATGGAGGAGATGGACTGAACACGACCCAATTCATCTACGGTATGAATTTTCTATCAACGCATAAGGTAGACAAGAGGGAATTTTGAAGATTTGTTTTTCATCCAGAATTTCTAAAAAAAAAAAAAAAAAATATTTATAAAAGGGACAAAATCTATTGCCAAATACTTTTCCCCATCTTTTTCATCATTATTGCCAATTAATCAAAAATCTGTGGAGAGACATTGGGTACAAAATTGTAATTAGGGTGAATTAACCTCCTAACATTTAGGGAATTATTGGCTAAAGTTTGAATTGTTGCATAAAGGTGTGACTTTGCCAGCTAAAGATGCAATAGACTGCAACTGTCACAATCACATCTTCATTATGGGAATATTGTCGCAACTTTAAAATTGTTGCGGATTTGCTATGGGAATCCGCTGTTTGAGAATTCAACGAATTCTCACTTTAGTCAATAAACCCCTTAGTCATCTGTTGCCCTAAAGATAACCACACATAAATTCCTTTAATGCATTTTGTCCCTGAAACTTTCTTCTAAAAATGATATATAAAGTAGGAATAGTTTTGGTCAAAAGTTGGGCAGCCCTACTTTAAAGGATAATTAAAGTGTTTACCTGGATTAAATGTTTTTAAAAGGGTGAAATTTATTAAAGTCGGAAAGACCGCTCTGGGTCTTTTTGACTTTTTACTGAGTGAAAATCTTGTTTAATTCTCGCAAGATTTTGTTCAAAATAACGAGACCAAGTATCACGATCCCAAATTTTCTATATTTTCCATGGAAAGGTAGCCATGCTACTAATGTAAAGCAGGGCTTTCTTTCCAGGGGAAAAAAAAAAATCCAGATCTCAAATGAAATTTCTAGAGAACAAAATGAGATTTCTCTCAGTAAAGTCAGAAAGACCTATAGAGGTCTTTCCAGTTTTAATAAATTTCGCTCTTAAATATGGGCGAAATTTATTAAACTCAGAAAAGCTCGTTTTCGCATTTCTGAGTTTAATATTCGGGCAAACACCCGGAAGTTTCTCGTGGTAAGTATCACGAGATTTGTTGCGATCGATACTTGCCGTGAGAAAGTTTTCCATTGAATATATCCATTGAAAGGGTAGCCATACTTTACATCACTGTAGTATGGCTACTTTTCCATGGAAATATTCAATAGAAAAACGTTCTCATGGCAAGTATAGATCTCAACAAATCTCGTGAGACTTACCAAGAGAAACTTCCGGGTGTTCACCCGATTAAACTGAAACAGCTTTTCCGAGTTCAATAAACTTCTTAGAATTAAGGGGGAAATTCACTATAGTGCGGAGTGTTCGCCTCACTTCGGACTGACTGATCTGCAACTCTTTTGCTCTCGCCGAGACTGGAATCCCTTTAATGCGCTCGCTGATGCCCACGTGCAGGACATCAGCGAGCGCATCTCAGTCAGTCTGAAGTGAGACGAACACTCCGCACCTCACTTCGAACTATAGTGAATTCGGCCCTTTAAATCTGGGTGAAGTAAATAAAACTTTGCAATCCACTTGCTTGTCAGGAGGCCGTGTGTGTGTGTGTGTGTGTGTGTGTGTATATATAACATATTAGGTTTACAGAGGTCTAGATTGTTATTTAGGCAACATGAGGAGTTGTATGTCTTCATTTTTCAGTAGGTTCTGCTGCCTAAATATCTATGCATGTTTCAATATCTTTATTTGTAATGTAGATGGTGGCATTTGAGCAAAACTGTCACTTTAAGCTTTTTACATATTACTTATCAATCTGCCACTCTGGTAAGAAATGCTGGCTTAGTAGGACATATGAAGGATGACCAACAAGAAATTTGATATTTCATTTTGTGGAATGATCGTGACATTTTTTTTTTTAAAGGTGATTCAGATCTTAAAGGACATGACAACCCTGCCTTTCAACAGGATGACAGCACAAAACAAGTTTTTTTTAAGAAGAAAGGAAATAAGTAAGATTTCTTATTAACATGCTTCTGGCGTCTTATATCAGTATATCAGTACATTGAATTGTAATATTTGCATATATGTCAATTGGGTGACCATACTCATGAAAATGCAATGCTGGTATCAATCAAATATTTGATGAATTAAATACAAGCAATTCAATGTAAGTCTTAGTTTAGAAAAAATAATCACAAGAGGAAAAAAAGTTGGATTCATGATTAATAGTTGTGTGTCCCAGGTCCTAGAAATAGATATGTTAGCCCTGTTGGGCTTAATTCCTCATAGGAGGCAACACCAATGATTCCTTGTTTTGGTAAGAAGAGGCCATGTGGTTGTGTAAAAGGAGTGTGAAGTGAAGTGCAATGTGGAAGCTATATGGCAATGGGGAGGGCATATGATGAGTTCCAGTATGGATCTTTAGATAATACTGGAACAGTAGGCAAGTTAGGTGTAAGATACTCTAGAACAGTGTTCAACCACAGCTGAGACAGTTGAACTCTATCAAAATTTACTAAGATTGTTTGCATTTTTTTGTCATTTTTGTCCATTTTTTTTATCTCAAGTTTTTGCTGATATTGAAATTTATCAAGCCCCTTTTTTATACTTGTTTTTAATTTTTATTAATATAAGTATTCACCTAGTTATGTAGAAACAATCAGGAGAAAAACGGAAAGGTTTATTATGGTATATTTATCAAAGTTTGAATTTACTTAACCAAATGAATTTGCAACTGTTCCTGTTCATTTGGCCATTGTGAATCAATTGTGGACGTTTACTTAATGGTGAGTTTACACCTCTATGGAGTGAATTGTAATGTAATGATTTTTGTAGAGGTAACACATATTGTTGCAAATCTGAACCGAATACATGTAATTTTTACATAGATCTTCTGAAAAAAGACAATGCCACTGTAACAACATAATGCAAGAGTATCACTACAGTAATATAATAACAAAATAATAAATGATTTCATTCTATCTTCAAACATAGTTCTTGTTTCCTATAGGAAATTACATTATGTTTTTTTTCCTTTCCAGAGACAATAAGAAAGATCCACAAAAAATGGTGGGATATTTAGAACTGGTGAGTGTCCCCAAACCTCCATCTAAATTTCTGATGCTTTAGGCTCCCTGTGATCCGACAAAATAAATGAACGCAACATGTTTGTAGGCATGTTTTTCAAATGGCGATTTTTTTTTTTTTTTAAATTTTTTTTTATTTCGCAACCATTTTTTTTCCAAGTGGGATTGGTTAAAAAAAAATGTTATAATGGCAAATGAAATTTCATGAGTTTTGTGCATTTTTTTCTGTACAGCTCAAGGATTATACCAAGAGGTTTGTGCATCTTAGTATAATTCAACATTTAGTAAGGGGAAAATTTATTAAAGGTGAAAGGAGTGATGCGAGCAATCGAAATTCCGATCGATTGGTAAAATTTTTTTGGTCGAAATCACCGATTTCGACTTTAATAAATTTCGCCCTATTTAGGGTGTTTATTCTCTAAAGTCCAAATTTGACTGTTGAATTCTCAAATAGCAGATTCCCAAAGCAAATCCATGACTGTGACTGTGTGTGTGTGTGTGTGTGTGTGTATGTGTGTGTGTGTATATCCATCATCTTCTTGCAAATCAATGGCATCAAGTTTTGCAAAAAAAAAAACAAAACACAGTGACCTCAATTGTAAGTCTATTGTGAAGAGTTTTATTAAAAGATAATGACAGGAACACTGGCTCGCTAGGGTAAAGTAACATGTAGAATTATGTTCCTACACTGAGAAAATATGTAGATGCATTTTATCATTATTGTAATTAATGATGTTCTTATTTCTGTTATTATTATGTCACAGTTGACAAATTCAAAATATGTTTAATTCTTCCATAGAATATATAATTCTGACAGACATCATGAATTGATAGATCAAGCTGTAAAGCAGACAGATTTTGGATTTTCAGAAATGTCCTGTAAATGAATAATTCTACCTTTTTCCTTTTGCAGCTGAGCTTTGCTGATGCATTTGACATTATGTTAATGATTTTTGGCATCATCTGTGCACTTGCCTCCGGTACTGGACTTCCCATCATGATTATATTTTTTGGGGAAATGACAGATGCCTTTGTTCTGAGTGGAATATCAGAAAACTGTGAGCAGATTCCTTATGAACTATTATTATTCTTATTATTATGTTATTGTTTGACATGGACTGACTCAAGACTTATAAATTTATTAAACTTGGAAAGACCATTCTTGGTATTTCTGAGTTTATCGAGCAATATCTCGCATTGTTCTCATGAGATTTTTTTTTTTTTAATTATTCAATGGAAAGGTAGCCATTAGTAGTATTGAAAAACTCAATCTTGAAAACTCAAAAAAATGTAGTGAGAACAACGCGAGATCTCACTCGAGATCGATCTTTCTGAGTTTAATAAATTTCATGGGGAGTAGGCTAAAGCTGAAACCTTCTAGAAGATTTTGGCCCTAATTCACCATTGTGCGAAGTGGGCCGCGAAGCGTTCGGCTCACTTCACACATGGTATTATGCGCCCGCTGATGTCCTGAACGCGGACATCAGCGGGCGCATTAAAGGGATTCCCCTCCCGGCGAGAGCACTTGAGTCTCCTCGCCGGGAGGGGAATCCCTTTAATGCACCCGCTGATGTCCGCTTGCAGGACATTAGCGGGCGCATAATACCATTTGCCAAGTGAGCCGAACGCTTCGCGGCTCACTTCGCACTATGGTGAATTAGGGCCAAAATCTTGAACCTGAGAGGCAAGCCTGGTGGGATGGAATTACTTGTGTGCAAAGAGGGACACATTTAGTATTACCTTAAACCAATACTGCTGTTTGCACAATTTTCAAATGCATAGTCTGACAGGAATTGAGAAATATATTTCTGCTTGAAAAACTAAATTGATGTGGCATATCGCTAGGAAGTTTATATAAAAGGAACAGCTGCAAAGCCTATAATTTTGTGTGAAATCAGGTCATTGAGGAGTGGCAACATAAGCTGTTATTTACATAAATATATGAATGATCCAAGGTATAATTTATCCACCCTGTTAGATTCTGATCAAGCTTCTTCAGGTTGTATTATAAATGCTTGTGTAGGGAGATTGTCCTCTTCATTAAGGTTTGCAACGCCATCTCTTTTTGGCTGGTACCTCTCCCACTAGAAAGTGAGTTAGGGTAGGTAAGGTTAGGCTTCTTCAGATAGGGATCATTTAGCATAAGGCAAAATATTTAGTACCAGAGTGATTTTCCAAAGAAATGAAAGTTGAAAGCATATCCAGACTTGGTTAACTCCATACCCAGGTTATCAGCTGAGCTAAGTATGACAGAGTAAATTTGTCTACATCCAAATATGGAAACAAGTGAGCACAGGTTCCTGTATAGACTGAATCAGCTGAGCTGCTGGATATCATATATCTTGTTTTTTTTCCAAAGCATTTTAATACTTTGCTACATAAAAAGGCTAAATAAAATGAGAATGCTTGGACAGCAGGACTTCAAAATGCAGTCCTGGAAGCATCTGAGCATTTGCTGCCAAGGCAAATAGGATCATGGGATGCAACTAAACTAACACATGGAATGGGTGAATTACAGTACTTAAAAAGATGATTAAAATTGAGGATATTTAGTTTGAAAAAAAGATGGCACAGGGTTTACCTAATAAACCATGAATAAATATATTGAATGTCAATACAGAGATCTCTCCTCTGATCTAGTTATACCAAGGACTGTAACTATAACAAGGGGCTTTCTCTACATCAATAGGAAAGAAGGTTTCTGAACGAACACTAAAGAAGTTTATTTTTTTATTGTAAGAGCGGAGACACAATGGAACCCTCTGCCTGATGAATTTGTCATAATAAATTCTCAAAACAGTTCAAAATTGGCCTAGATGCCTCAATTAAATTTAAGAATATTACAAGCCATGAGTAGAAAAGAAGTACTGTAGCAAGGATGTAGGGATTTTCAGAAAAACTTCTGCTGCTCCTTTTTGAGTACCTTTCAGTACTACCTGGGCTAAATCAAACAGTAAATAGACAGCATTACTCTTTAATAATCATAATGCAGTTGCTAACCAATCATTCTTACTGTGTGTTATTTCAAGGCGTCCCTCAACTATTTATTATTTATGCATTCAGCAACATCCAGCATCCTGGATGAATGTATGGTACAGGGGATGGGTGGGCTCTGTAACTTTTGTTTATGTGCTGATGGAAACTAGTGAAACTAGTGGAAGTGAATAGATAAATGAAGCATCTTGTTCTCTAGAACCTATAAGCGTGGGAAGGAAGGACTACGAACAGGTTCAATCATTTAACAAAGTCTGTCTGTTTCATCAAAGCAAAGTCTGTTGTTTATCATGCAGGTTACGTGTGGATTGTAAGTAGGAAGCAATGTACTTTATTAAGAATGTATGTTGTAAATTTTGAGTGTTCTTAACTTAAAGGGGAAATAATGCTTATTTAATCTAGCGGAGATTCTTAAGGGGGGAGGGGGAGATACTTACTGATTGGGTTTTACTCTCCAGCGCTGCCTCCTGCTGTCACTATCAAGCCAATCTCTTCTGCTTTGTGAATATCTTCACTTCCTGTTCAAACTCACTGAGGTGACCAAGTCTAGAAGCAGTTTTACATCAAAATTCTGCTTCTGAGCATGCTCATCTCGGTGAGTTTGAACAGGAAGGAGGAAGTGAAGAGTATTTCAGAGTTTTGCACGGCAGAAGAGAATGGCGTGACCACAATAGGCAGAAGAATAAAACCTTGATTGGTAAGTATGTCCCCCTTCTCCCTTAAGAGCCACCCTTGGATTAAAAGAGCTATAAGTTCCCCTTTAAGTACTTAGTGAATTATGCTGAATCACATTATAACATTATACGTATATATAACTGTAAAAGCAGCACTTTGTAAATATGTGTCCTTATCTTTTCTGAAAGCCTTATAAACAAATCATTTTAATGGAGTCAGAAGAGTTTGGGACAATAAAAATAAAGTTCATGCAGCTTTGACAAATACTTGTATTTAAATAGTTACAATTTTGTTCATTCAGCAATCATTTGTTAATCATTAATTAACACCTGAATATCCACTATTTTTTCCTGTATGTGTTTAGTGACAAACGTCAATAACTTTACGACTCCTTCGACATCCGCCTCCTGCACAGGCCTGAAAATAGACATAGAAGTTGAAATGTCAAAGTAAGGAACTGGCAACCTGTAGTTTGTAGTCAAATAACTCATGTTTACATGGTCCTGTGGGTGCAGTATTTCTAACAACCGATTATTGCCTCTGGGAAAATACAAGGAGTTCTGATAAAAGCAATGGGATTTATGCCTAGACAAGAAATGCTGGGAATAAGGTGTAAATAGACATATACCATTGGAGCATAGGAAAAATAAAAGCTGTGCTTCCCTGCTAAAAGAAAAAGCTTGTTAATTGCTTATATCTTGTACCTTGAATGCCCGAACAATAGTATGGCCACCGATACACAATATACATTAACACATTTTTTTTTTCTTTTCTGGGCAAAAAAAGCCTTGCAGGTCTCTGCATTTATTTGCATTGTGTCACATGTGGTGCAGCTCGAAAATATTCCCTCAGGTGTGTTGTTACACCTCTAGTGCTAAAATACAAATGAATGAGGAAACATACAAGGCGATTTACGGCACATCAAAAACTCATTATGTGTCCTCAGGGATATGATTATGTTAAACTCCTTTTACCTGTTTGTCATGTTATAAAATATTATACAATGTATTTATGTTCTAGACCAGAGTTTCCAAACTCCAGGGGGGACTCCTTTACTAATACAGATGCATACGTCATGCAGTTTATCTCTCTCATTAAGGGGGGATACTGGCAAGTGTCAAAATGTTTTCTAAAACTTGCATCATAATAAATAGTAAGCTCTACAATAAGTTAAAGCCAAGTCATCTATTTTACTAATTCCATAAAAAAGCAGTAATAGCATTGATTTCAGTACATCCCTGTAGCGAATATTTTTCAGTAGTTAAAAAAATTACTAAATTTTGGTTTAATCCCTTTTAATATAAAAAGGTTTCGTAGATAAGACACAAGACATGATAAACTTTAAAGCATTGAGATCTGACTCACCATTAAGAAGTTGTTGGCTCCTGCATTGCATTGTTCCCAAACCGTACAAGGCATCCATTTTGCTGTTTTAGACACACCCCCTCCTTCTCAAGTGCCTGAAAGAGGGCTGGGCATGTCTAAAAGAAGCAAAGTGTATGCCTTGAACAGTTTGGAAACAGTGCAGTGCAGGAGCTGGTAACTTCTTAAGGGTGAATCAGATCTCAGTGCTTTAAGTTTAATTGTATTTTTATTTATCAGACATACCACCTTAATGAGGGATTAAGTCGAAGATTATTTCTTCTTTAACACAGAGATCAGGTCAAATAACCCTAATAGTATAGGGATTCATTGTCGCTCTCAAAGGGTTTTCATAAAACCTTAATTTTTACATTACTACAAAGTTATCAATCTAAATCTTGAATCCAATTGTTTTCCCATTATTTTTACAAAAATATTTACTAATATTGTTACATTATGAAATGACCATGCTATACAGTTAATTAGTAATCACCACAAATGATTACTTTGGAGTAGGCATGTTTCTAAACAGCCAAATAGCACTTTAATATGTAAAATGTGTGTGAAATAGCTACAATACAGCCTATGCCCATTTTCTCTCCTTTATATTATCGATTATATTTGGTTTCCCTGGCCCCCTTTTTAATATAGGGAATTGATGTGCTTGTGCTAATATGCTGCAATTTGGCATTTTCCTTTAGGAATGTCAAAATCACTTCTGTCCTAATTTTTCGCAAACATAAACATGTACTATGTGAACTGACACCTATAGAGAGGATGCTAGCATTCATCCCCTACTGTAGGTTTTATATTATTCATTTGTACTATCCACCTTTAGGGTGAAATTTATTAAACTTGGAAGGACTGCTCTCGGTCTTTCCAAGTTTATCATGCGAGATCTCGCATTGTTTTTGCAAGATTTTGATTTTTCAATATCGAGTTTTTCGATCTCGATTGTTTGATAAAGTAGCCATACTACTAATGTAAAGTATGGCCACCTTTTCCATGTGAAAAATCGAGATCGAAAAATCAAAAAAATCTCACAAGAACATCAAGAAATTTCATGCAATAAACTTGGAAAGATCAAGAGTAGTCTAAACTTTCAATTTTAATAAATTTCGCCTTAAATTAGTCATAAAAGCATTAACATAAAAATAAATATTTCTAACAATATGTTTTTGGTGCTTGACAGATACGCTATCTACTATGTTATCATTGGCTGTATTATTTTCGTCTTATCACTTTTCCAAGTTTGGACATTTTTACTGTCTGCTACCCGACAGACAAATAGGATCCGGCAAAAGTTCTTCAAAGCTGTACTTCATCAGGATATGGGTTGGTTTGATTCAAATCAGATTGGGACACTCAACACCAGGCTGACAGAGTAAGATACAAACAAACCTAATAATTATACAATAGTGTAAAATATGTACTTGGCTTTAGCAATAAATCACTCCGTTTTACTCGTCTCTCGGATAGAAAAAGTGATCTTGTTTTAAATAGTGAAAAATTCCATTCAAAAGATTTTTAAAAAATGCTTTTTGGCCAGTAGAACTTTCTTTAAAATGTAAAATCTCTTAAATTTACTGAAAGTTTCTAAAAATCAGGCACAATTTTCATATGTTAGCCAGAACTAAAGTGCAAATTGTTGGATAAAAGTTGGAATTTGCCAGCTAATAATGGTCACACACTACCTAATAGATAGATACTGTAGCAGTTGTGACTTCATTATGGGATTATTGTCCCAGTCACATCTTTACTATGGGAGTATTGTTGCAGATTTACTATTGTGCGACTACTAATGGGAATTCGGTGTTTTGCGAATAAGGAGTAGAGAAAAGGAGCGTAGCCATCCAAAGAGATGAGAATTCACTTCGACAGTCGAATTCTCACTTTATTCAATAACCCCCTGTATTGCAATGGAAGCAACTTGCTTCTAGTTTCTGAACACCTCTTTGCTCTGAAAACAGGTGTAATTTCCGATTTTTTTTTGGAAATGATACAGCTTATTAAAATGGCAGTAAAAATGTCAGTAAATATTTTGAAAAAAAGTCAATAGTAAACTTTTCCAAGGGTTGTCAACCCTGCTATGTATATGTGCATACAATCCATTGGATGGGATCCTTTTCATTTAAAAATTGATCATTGGGTGTAAACAATGTAAACATCCATATTCCCTTATAACAGACAAAGAATTGGGCAGTCAGAGCCCTATGTATTATGTCAATGATTTGAATGCTGTTTAAATGCGTTGACCAATGCTTCTCAAGGTTTATTATATTGGCACCAAAAAGATATATATGTGTTCGATGTCTCCAATTTCTTTGTTTACTTTTTTAATCCTTTTTTTTTTTTTGCTTCTAGTGATATAAACACAATACACGATGGGCTTGGAGATAAAATATGCATCTTCTGTCAGTTCTTTTCCACTTTTATAACTGGTATCGTTATAGGATTTGTGAATGGTTGGAAACTGACATTAGTGATCTTGTCAGTGTGTCCCCTTCTTGCAGCATCTGCGGCTGTGTGGTCCAAAGTAAGTCCATCAATTTCCCATTTCTTATTCTCTGCTCTCAGCCATATAATGGTCTTTTCTATAAAAACAAAGTTTATTGCATAAGGAAAGTCTTGCGCTGAGCTGATTTTTAGGATCTCTTAACCTCTCTCTATTTGGTTCTTGCTAGATCAAGTACAAACTGACATTGACAAGGTGGCTTTAAGCTACACAGTTTTTATTAAATGGTCAAACTTTTCCCCATCGTTTTACAGAAATTTAAATGTGGTCTCTACCTCCTTTTTAACCCACAGACATCTATGTTAGTGTGCTGGAAATGTTGGTTCATGGATTCTTTACTCATTAATGCAAAAGTACCCTTGGATCCCTTTAGATTAGGCTTTGTTTCATTTTTTAAAATGGCAGCGCTTATATTTTGAATTGTATATAATGTGAATACATTCATGGAATTT
>WMED01021800.1:0-11824 GCA_019650415.1 Pipa parva
TTTAAAATACATATATATTTTAAAAAATGTTTATTTCATTAGTAGAACCTAATTTAGTATCCGAGTTTTGAGGTAATAGGTCTACTTTACGGTCCAGAAAACTTTGTTACTGTTTGACGTTGCAAGAAATATTTAAATTCGCCTTCAAGCTTCCACACTGTGTACATACCCAGAATTCTCTGAATGTATTTGTCTACTCTAGGTCAGATGCAACAGCGATCCTTAAAGGGTCAAAGCCACCTAATTGACAACTTTCAAGAACCTCCAAGAAAGAGAGCCCAGCTGACATCCATGAAGTGCCAGGATCACTGGGCATGCCACAGACTTATGCAAACATCTCAGTAATAAAGCAGCTATCCAGGAACAACGGCATTGAAGGTTGCTACCTAACTGCAGGATGAAAAGTTAGTTTATCATTTACCAAAACATGAAATGGCCATTCTATTATTGCAGCCTTGATTTATTGTGTCCTCTTAAAGCAGCAAGTATAGGGTGATCTTGCAGCCAGATAGTAACTTTTCTTATCGTCCTATTTTGCTGTGATTAATATCATTTACACTTAACTGATGCAGTAGTAGCCAGGCATTGCTCTATCACATTATTTGCTCTACAACTGCAACTGTTTCAGCCAAACAAAGAATTCAAGTAAAAGACGTGGCGGTGACTACAAACTGGACTGACTAGCAGGTACTTCAGCTGCAGAATTTACATTAAACTGAAGACGCCTGATATCTGAAACCTTGAAAGACACTCATTCACCACTGCTTACAAACTGATTATACAGTGTTTCTTGCCAATTATGAGAAATGTTGTCTTCCAAGAAAATCCCTGAGAATCCAAACATCATTTCAGTATTCAGATCATCTTACCTACGTATTTTAACTATAGTTGAAATCATTATGAGCTTTGAACAAACTGGATTATTTGAGTAGTGAACAACAACCAAGATCACAGCGTTTTAAAAACTTAGCATTTTTTCCACCATTTTGCTTCTCTGTAAGAGTCATCAAATCTGTGGGTATGTGAAAAAAAGAAAAATACCGGTATATCCATATTGACTGGTTTTAAAAAAAGAAAAACAACTATGACTTCTGAACTGGTTTTGAATTTGGGACCCTTTTATGTCAATATTTGTCGGCGTTGTTGAGAAACATGCAACCTGTTTTCAAACAGAAATTCAAATATCCAGTACCCCTTTTAAAACAGAATGTTGCTGCAGATTGGAATTGGTGGTTACAGGGTATCAGAAATAGATTTATTTGCAGATAATTACTGTATTTATACCAAGGGCCTACAATACTTGGGTTACTGTAACTATGCAAGCATTAAGAGGCTGACTGAAGAAGCCCAGCAGTATACTGAATTATGCTTTGAATTGTATAAAACTGGAGATCAAATACAACAAAAGCAACAAGACCTACTAAAGTAGCTTTGAAAATTGAAAGTGAAGAGTCGGAAGGGAGGGTCAAATAGTGCCACAGAGAAGATTATTAGGAAGCATTTAGACAAAGTTAATGTGTAATTAACAATGTTTTCACTTATACTGTAAGGCTGAGTTACCACTTTGCATGGGAAATCTGAAGGCCGGTAATATTTGAATGAATTGCAGAGAATCTATTTCTAATACAAGTACATCTTTCTATAATAAAAAAATATCTATATTTGAAATAATGCATGACCTATAAAAGTTAATGGCTTGCAACAAGGATGTCATTAGATATACATATCTTGGCTAAGTGGTCCAGGTTTTATGCAAAGTGCCTTGGGTTTCTTTGACCCTTGGAAATATTGTTTTTGATTAACTTGTAGCTAGATTTCTATTATATTCACTGAATGCAAAGGTTGGCTAAACCAGTTCCATTTTGAATGTATAACTCTGGCTGTGAGATCCCAGCTCTCTTGGTAATATAACAATGCCCAGTGTGCATTCTTTATATAGAATACAGCAGCATCATTTTATTTTACTGTACTTCTCAGCAACAAAAACTTGAGACATTATTATACCTAGAATTTCCCCAACAGACCAGTTCAGCTGCTTACATATTTCTAAAAGAGAGATTGTTAAATTGGTGGTTCTTTATTATCTTTTCTATCCTGGCTCAAGATCATGTAAGTAGTCATTTTGCCTCAGTCAAAGAGCCACAAGGTGACAGTTTCTAATCCAGAACAACTGATTAATGTTTGGTATTTTGAGGTAAACGTTACATCATGTCATTGTGAATATTAATATATACCTCCTTTCCTTTGAACAGATGCACTTGTAAATGATCTTGCTTTGCTTCTAGTGTTGGATTTTTTCTTGCCTTTTAAGTTATAAATGAAAACCATGCTGTAGCAAAAGAGAAATGGTTAGCTGCTAATCCTCATTTCTATTTATACAGTAATATTGTGTGCCATATTTTATTTTCAGAGTGTACAGTATCTTTTTCTTATGTAGTTTAATATTCATTTATATAATGTCATGATATTCTGGTTATTTGTACATGATTTTATTACAAAAATGTCATGTAATATTTAGAGTATACAAGTTTGTTTCTCTGTTGCAAGGATTAAGGACACTATTGTTCCTAGTACTTCTATACTGAACAACTTTTGTGGCAACGGTTCTAAGATGCCTAAAATTATATGTACGCAGGTTTCACAAAAAGAAAGCAAAACAAGATTCGTTTAGTGGGTTTGTTTAGCATCTCTAATTTTGTAGTCTTTATCTAAGTCTAAATTCTAAGTGGGGTGCAGAATCCTATACAATGTGACACACAGAATTTTACACAATTTTTGTTTTGTTTCTCCCCCGAACATTTTCAGCCTATGTTGCTTTTCTGGTAAAGAATTTTATTTTATTTGCCAAGCATGACCATCAAAACTACATTTTCAGATGATTTATATACTTAAGCATATAATATGCTGTTCAACACTGAGAATAATGTTGCGCTGATTTTCTGGTGGTAGTTTAGTAAATCTGCCCTATGTATATGTATGATATGTATATATATATATTAATGTACATATAAATGGTGTGAGAGTAATGTGTATAGACAGGTAATGGCAGTAGCTGTGATTAGTTATATTGTAGGTAAAAGTGTCTGCCTCCCTTGGATGTCATGGGATGATTTATATAGAAAATGAAAAAAAAAATGAAACAACAAAAATCTAAAAAAAATTATTTTTCTTTTAAAGCTGCCAAATTAAATAAAAAAGTGGAAAAAAGCAGTGTTGTGTTACTTGTTCTTAATATTCTTTAAATCTAGAGTTTGACTTTGTTGTATTGTTTAAGAGAATTCCTCAGGCTGGGTTCATACGAGTGTATGATGCGCAGCGCATCATAAACTCGTGTGAAGAAAAAAAGAAAAATACGCAAGATCTGTAGGAGGAGTCATAAAATGCACAAGGTCTGTAGGAGGAGTCATAGAATGCACAAGGTCTGTAGGAGGAGTTATAGAATGCTCAAGGTCTGTAGGAGGAGTCATAGAATGCACAAGGTATGTAAGAGGAGTTATAGAATACATAAGATCTGTAGGAGGAGTTATAGAATACACAAGGTCTGTAGGAGGAGTTATAGAATGCGCAAGGTCTGTAGGACGAGTCAAAATATACAAGATCTGTAGGAAAAGTTACAGAAGGCACAAGGTCTGTAGGAGGGGTTATAGAATACACAAGATCTTTAGGAGTAGTAATAGAATATACATGGTCTGTAGGAGTAGTAATAAAATACACAAGGTCTGGAGGAGTAGAATTAAAGTTAATGAAGTGTAATATGCAAAATACAACTGATAAAATACAAGTAACACAAAAAGCAGAAAATGTCTTATTTGGAGTGACATGGAAGTTTAGAAACAGTGCTTTTTAAAATGTTATATGGATTTTCATTGCTCAGTGTTTGCACTAGGAAAATACGGTGGAAACTAACCAATTTGCACTGGGCAGCAATAAATAATGTAATAAAGAGAGACAGTGCGGTCACACCAAAATTAACATAGATCTGTGTTTAATATTGCATTGAACATATTCAGGTTTTTTTTCTTGCAAACTTTCTATTAAAGTGCTTGCACAACCATTATTCTAAAAGGGGTTTAAAAGAAGGAAAACAACAAATGTTATCAACCTATCATCCACTACTTCACTCTTAAAGTGTCTTTTTTTTGTGAAATTACCTTTGTGCTATACTGAAGGACTAAATACAGGCCTCAACGTGGTTAACAGTGCAGATATTATGGTGACCCCCTATTAAAGTCTAGTAAGCCAATCAGAATGACACAATCTCTAATGTTATCATAGACAGTCAAGCATACTAGGTTGGCCTTAATGCTTAACTGCACAGCCCTGCCTAATTACTGAACAAAGCTTCCTTCTATGGTGCCAGGTAAGCACATGAAATGCCCTCTGTTATTTTAACATGCTTAAAACTACTACATTAAAAAATTAGTTCCACAGTGACACATTCCATTAGGGTGTGTATGAATTAAAATACCCTTAAAATGACCATTTTTATTATTAATTCAGGAAAATGTTAACCTTGAAAAAAATCGCAGCTGTGGTTGCCTTTATACCAGAATAGGATCTGTGCCAACTGAAGCAGAAGTTTTGCCAATCAAATATCTGTTTTTCTGTTGCACAAAAATCTGACAGAAACATGTTTTATTGTAAAACAGATGATTTACCCTCAAACCTCCTCATTCTGACTGTGTTAATAGAGATGAAAATGGGAAATTCCCTTATGTATAAAATAATCTGCTTTATTCCTTCACACTGACATAAACACAAGGCTGCTAGAATTAACGGAAAAAAGGAGAAAATGTGGTGCTTTCACAACGTGAGTTTTCCAACTTCATAAATATGCCCCTAGTTAAAGTCTTATACTTTACAGAATACACCTTGAAATGCTTCAGTCATACAATCCCTTCATATCTGTATATTTGCTTGAATGGTGTTGTGTAGATTACTTTTAATTAGTTAAACAGCTTTCATAAAAATTAATATTTATATTATATTTATCAGGCCTACTGATTTAAGTGGACCTGTCAGGTCCATTTAACAGACTTTTTTTTAGGAAGCAGGGAGCTGTCTTAGCTGAATGCTAAAGTGAATGCTAAAAACATTCGGCTAAGACTGTAGTAAAAGAAGCAAACTCCCTGCTTCTTTTCTGCTCCGATGTCCAACTTGAATCTCAAGTCCGGCTGGGCGGGGCTAGAAGGATGACTGACATTAAAGTTCCTCCCATCAGATCCCTTAAATCACCATCTAGAAGAGATCTGATGGGAGGAACTTTAATGTACGTTACATTTGACGTTACAGTCAAAGAGCCAGATGCAGTCATCAAAAGAGCCACATCTGGCTCGAGAGCCCATAGGTTGCCAACCCCTGGTCTACATGGTTAATATAACAAGGTATCTATCTAGTATATATCACAACCAGGCTGCTGTTATGGTAGATCATAGTTTGAATCCATTATATAAATAATTTTGAGAATTATTACATTGTTACATGTATTGTTATTACAACAAGATTGATAGGGGAGGGTTAAAACTAAAAAAAAAATACATTCTTTATGTTTGTAAAGCACTAACACAGTATAATAATAATAAGCATGTATGTCAGCTGTTGTGTGTATATTAACAGGGTGGTTTGGAGAGAGATTATGGACATATTTGATGTGGCTGATGCCACTTCTGACAATAACAGTGCACTGCAGTGTTAAACATTTTCACTCCACTTACACATGAATATGCAAAACATGAAGAAATACTGTACTAGGCAAATACATTCAGAGATAAGTTAATACAGATTCACAATATGCTTATCTTACGGATAAATCATTGAGATACATTGTATCAATACATATGTTCTAATACAGTACTACATAGGGATATTGGTTCCTAACAGAATGGTGGATGTAGCGAAGTTTGCTATTTTATTGACTGTTGTGTGCAGTAGTCTGGATATCGTGCTGCAATGCTTCACTGCAAGACATCAGAACACAAAGTAGCAATGATCCTTACAGGCTTCCATACCCATGACTTCCCTATTTTAACTTACTTATAGGGTCCTGGCTTTATCGTGTTACTAAAGAGCCCATGGTTCATTCATATGTAAGGTGTTGTCTTACTGTGTTTGTGGCAGGCATGCAGACTGCAGCTGCTCCCTGTCCAATAACACTATGCTTCGTACACCTTATATAAAAGGTGGATCCTTCACACTCATGTAACAGTAACACTTCCCATTTGCTAACCTTGCCAAGCATGGGTTTAAACATAAGCCTAAAGCCAACTGTAAACCATGACATCTGTTGATCCAAAAGGTATGCACAGTCCAGTTTTCTGCCAAACACACAAGGAAACTAAGAGCTGCATCTTGTCTAAATAGGCTTGTACAGCAATGTAGTGACATATTTCTTTTTATAACGGTGGGTCGCACTGAGAACCATCACGCCATCCTGGAAAATAAAGAGTTAATTACACAAAGTTTTCACGCTGTCATTACCTTAACAAAAATCTCTAAACTTTTTACATTTTACTAAGTCATCACTACAGTTGGCAAGTATAAATACGCAGGATTCTTGGATCTGGTGGGTGTTGGGGTTCCTGCTTTGGCACATGCCAAATAAAATGGTCTTTTTTCTGATATTACAGTTGTGGTGCCGTGGTTCCGGCCAGTGCAGGATTCCACCTGGTCAAACCAACTGCACTGTAATTTGGGCAGGGAAGATATGGCTTCAATTCTAGTTACAACGTCACAAGCTTCCCTAGAAGGAACATCATCCATAAATAACTAAAGGAAGGTCACAGCTGCTCCTTTCCTTCTCTGATCTCAACAGGAGGGCCCATTGGCACAAAACAATTTTGTAATCCTACATGCAGGGACTAAAGGATATCATTAACCAGAGCAAATTTTGACTTAACTATTTAAATATGTTAAAATAAGAAAAAACATAGAATTGGGGGCATGGGTATGTAAGGTGAAACTGGTCAGTCACAAATTTTATCGAGATGCACTTGCCTCTAGTCTTGGCTCTGAATATAAACACAATATTTATGGCTACAGTTATGTAGTATGCCTCTGGTGTATAAACAATATGGCAGCCACTATTAGAATTTACAAATGACAATATTCAATAGAGAAATCACAGTATCCATAAGCTCTGTTGTCATATGTCATTTCTACAGTTATATCAGAGAAAGGAACTGAAAAATCAAACTTCTTTACTACTGAATAGTAGTTATTATTAGTGCCTAGCATACACTGTTAGTTTATAATGCTGCTACTCTGAACACATGGGAATATGAGAGCAGGAAGCTGCCACAAAATGAAAACATAATTATATTTATGATGTTTTCCTTTGATTAATATAGGATTGAAAAAAAGCATCAAAAAGTGACTTTCAACATGGCAATAAAAGCATTTTTAATAGGCAATACTGGCACAATAAAAAAAACCACAGTGACATTTTTAGGGGGGAATTCACGATAGTGCGAAGTGAGGTGCGGAGTCTTCGCCTCACTTCGCACTGACTGATATGCGCTCGTTTATGTCCTGCATACGGATATCAGCAAGCGTTTTAAAGGGATTCCAGTCTCGGCAAGACAAAAAGAGTTGCCTCGCCGAGACTAGAATCCCTTTAAAGCGCTCGCTTATGTCCGCGTGCAGGATATCAGCGAGCACATATCAGTCAGTGCGAAGTGAGGTGAAGGATCCGCACCTCACTTCGAACTATCATGAATTACCCCCTTGGTCTTTCATGCATCTCCTGTTCTGTGCAACCAGGAACAACAGAAATATTTCAAAAGCATTTTTATTACATCAGAGAGTACCCTCTCTCTGTATCAATCTATTTCATTCTTATTCTAGCAGTTTTAGCCTTTTGTCAATAGTGATTTGTACGGATTACCCAGTTTACTTTTATTTTCTGTGACTCGGTTTTCCTATAGTGCATTTTACATAAGTGCCAATACAATCATACTGCAAACAAATGTACTGTCCCCTGGTCTAAGTTTCTCCTTATGGTAAACTTTCTGACCTATGGGATACTATACAGTTGTGGTTGTACACATGTTACATTGCCACCACATGATAAAACACATTGAGCAGACACACAGCTTCCACCCATTATTATAACTAGTGCTTTCAGGCATTATCATATCTGAGTTACATCACTAGTTCTATGGCAGTGGTGGCCCTAAAATTGGCTAGCAGTCACACAACTTGTACTAACTACTAAGAATCGTTTCATTAGCTCCAAAAATAATGAACATACAGTTATTATAAAAGGCCTGTGCAATGTATGGGTAAACAGAATGTTACAGAAAAGGACATGCTGAAATTCTCCACTTACACCAATACAGAAAATGCTAAGGCAGCATTATGATTCAAAACCAAGTCCTTACAGCTAGATAACGTTCCCTTTTGGGCCTCACACTAATTTCCATTGTGCCTCACAGTCTGCGAAAGACTGCGCTAGCCCACTGATTCCATTAAGAATAACTATGCTTTCTGAAGCTTGGCTGATCTGTGTCAAACTGTAATAATGAATGTTACCTTTATGGAAAGGGCATACAGATGGTTCAGCATTACATGGTTGGGCTCTGGTAGAAGTGCAGGATCACACTGAAATAAACAGCAGAAATACAATGTAATGTAACAGACATTACTAGTATAATTAGCGAAACTGGTTATTTACATCTCAGCTTGCTTAGTAATCTCTAACCACATTATATAATAACCACCGCTCTATGAAATGGAGTCTAATACACACTTATAGCTCTCTGTAAATCATTGGGAAATATGGACAATATGACTGGGCTGTCTGAGCTTGAAAATTTGGCTACAGACTCTGAGATTCTGGTCAAAACCATGAGCCTCAACAGTTAGAGTTCCCTTGTATATGCAGCGTTGAAATAATTACATTTATTCTAATACAGGGCTACTAAGTATTAAGAGTAGAATACAGTGTTTTCTGTACAGTGATCTCTGCCCTGTAGATCTTTTGCTATTGTTTGTGTTATTGTATCTAAGCTACTTTCACAATAACAAAATCTTATATATAGTGCAAATACAAAATCTTGCAAATAAATTATTGCCCAGTTTACATTACAATACAGGACAAAATAGTTGCAAAATCCCTGGATAGGACATCATACTTTCCATTATTACCTGACATCAACCAGGTTAAGCCAATTAGAATTCTCCATGTAAATTAGGAGTTTGGTATTTGCCCAGTTCAAAAAAATAGAAGGTAGTACCAGTACCATGTTCATTTTACTTTTGCCTTAGACAATCCATGGGCTTTGATCCAGAGTGTATAAAATGGTATACATGTTTGTCTTTGTACTGTAATTTACATGCTTTTATTGTTTAAAGAATTGAACATTTTTTGACAAAAATAGGAAGTGGATAATCTCTATATAATTCTTCATTTATCAAATCAAATTTATAACATCTGTTTCTGTCTGGCTGTGAGTGATTACATAGTAAAAACTAGATTGTAAGCTCCCGAGGGGCAAGAAGTGAATGGTTATTATCTGTAAAGCACTGGGGAAGATGTCAGTGCTATATAAATAATCACAGTGAATAAATACATCATATAACAGTATGTATAATATTTACAAATGACAGCAAATAAGATAAGTTTCCAACCCATTCATACACATTTTATTTAGGAAGCTTCCTGGTTTTACTACTGGCATTTTCTGTCAACGAGAAAATGTTCACCAAATCTCTCCATAGGGCTAGAAAACTCACAGAAATGTTGGTGTCCTTGTTGAGGATAACTTGGAGAAGATGAGGTGGAAGGATGGGAGGTGATTTAAAGCGTTCCTCTGGTTTGTAGACATATAAATCTTGACCATAAAATCCAGGAGGAGAACTTGACAAATCTGAAAGAAAACAGAAATATACTGTATTTGTAATGCTAGGACAGTGAAAGTCATATTAGAGTACCAGGCTCAAACACTTTTTTCTTTTATTCTGAGCATAGATTTAGCAAAATATAAATGTGGTATATTGCTAGTGAAAGAAGTTTCCAATGTAGTGTAATGCTTTAGTTAAAATAACCTTGCACAACATCTACTTACATCTCTGGATCCCTGGCTAGGGGAGATCATTAAATTTACATTGAGAGTTAAATATACATGTTGCATGCCTGATGCACTTAAAGCATTAGCAAATAAAAATAAATAAAGCATTTAAAGCATTAACAAATACAAATAAAGCATTTAAAGCATTAGCAAATAAAAATAAAGCATGTAAAGCATTAACAAATAAAAATAAAGCATTAGCAAATAAAAGAGGGCACCAGTGGTTCTTGAATTAAAGAAAACTTGCTAACAATTTATTAAACAAAGAACTAGTAGTATATTCCAATCAATTTCATAACTAGCAGCAGTAAATACAACAGAAATATCAGTTTACAGCTAGCACAGTTTGATGTCTCCAGTAGGGTCCTACAGGGATGTAATGCATGGACCTCTGGTTTGGCATAAACAGATAGGCACACAATATTCATTCGGGAGCTTCCAGGGAGATTTTCTCCTCCTTCTGAAGTTATCTATCCTGATAGTTTAAGACTTATCAGTGACTTGCTAGACTTCTTATCCCACTACAGTCCTTGTTCGGATGCAGTGTTGGTCATGATATTTGAACTGCTGAAGTGAACTAATCTTATGGAGGGCTATACGTAGGCCTAACTTACCCCAGCCAGCGGAGTCCCATGACTGAAAGCCTTTCATCTGTTGAATGATTATATTACCTTAATAGGAAACTAAACTGAATAATGCAATTGAAAGGGAGTCTTTAATTAAGCCTTTACAAAATACTGTATATATGTAGGGCTGTAATTTTTCATTTAATTGTGACTTTGGTAACAAGATCAATGCAGACATAGCAGAGCAGTCACCATATACAGTAAATATATTTAGGATGTTGCTCATTTGGCTAAAGTATCAAAACCAAAATATAGGGAGACAACGTATAGTCTACAGTTTACAATACCTATATCTTTCCTCATAGCTACACACTGTACTGTACCACCTGTGTTTATTATCAGGAACAGACAAATACAAAATGTCAATTATGGTAAAGAAGGGGCCCAAAAGCTAAGATTTGCCATGAACCCACTGCTATGTCTGCCACTGAATCAAACACTATCGATAAAGGAAAGACTGGACTATCCTGTCTGTGCACTTACTGCTTGTTGTGCTTCTAGAGCATTAACATCCACTCCTTCACTCTCTGGTTACCATACAAGCCACTTGATGCATGGGATACATGTTTGCTCTTGCTCTGGTTATATGGTAATAGTGGTGCCCATGAATTCATACAGGAATAACTTAGATAATACAATGTGCAGTTCACATTAATGTATTCACTATAGCTGATTCTTAGCAGATATATATTTTTTTTTATTTATTGAATGTCAGGTTGACTTTAAACATATATTATCATGATAAATGGAAGATTCTTTTTTAAACAATATGTTAATATATTTCTTTAATGTCCAGTTGTATTAGAAAAGGGAGAAGGCAGCCTTTTGTTAGATAATGAATACAATGACACAGGTACATACCATTATGCATAATTAAATTGCCTCAGGGGGATATTGAATAAGGCTAGGTTCACACTAGCATTTTTATGCGCGACGTATTCAAAAAAAAAAAAAAGCCGCGCCATGTAAACCTATGGGACTTACCTGTTGCTGGCCACACTAGTGTATGACGCGAGCACACGCATGTTGGAACACTTGCCGTCGCATTTTTTCCGGCGTATATATGGTGCACACAAAATGCTGCCAAATAGGAGAAGTCGCAAATGCCAAGGGAGCATTCACACTGAGGGG
>WMED01021801.1:0-11824 GCA_019650415.1 Pipa parva
CGGCGCTCCTTGGCTGCTTTGGGTCTTGTCAGCTGTATTCGGCAGTTGCCGGCAAGACCCAAACATCTAAGGAGCGGCGTCGCATTCAACTTACTTCATTAGAGGAGGTGCGTCACTGGAACGCTGTTGGAGGTGAGTGGGGGCGCGGGGTGCGGGGGGGCTGCGTGGGGCAGGGGGTGTCGCAGGGCAGGGTGGGGCAGGGGGGAGGTCAAGGGGTGGTTCGCCCAGCGCGCCAATAGGGCCAGAACTGCCTCTGGGAATAAGAGTCCAGCAACCCAAAGTGATGAGAATTCACTTCAACAGTTGAATTCTCACTTTGGTCTATAACCCCCCAGGAGCAATTTTCCTCTATTCACTAAACAGTGCATTCCCTCCCTTGGCGAAGATTCAAACAACATCAGGTGCTATTTGATGTGTAATCAGGCATAGTCAGTCAGACAGTAGCGAAGGCTTAGTGATGTGAATTCAACTAGTTCAAGTGAATCATGAATCACTTTATCATGATTCTGCTGAAGGGAGACACCACCACTAAATCTATCTCTTTTTATATTAATGCCAAAATACTATTAATATTGATTGATTGTTACATTTTGGTCAACACTATTGTCCTATGAAAGTCTTCTATGTTACAAGATAAAACGAAAGCACTACAATCATTAAAATGAATATTTATTAGAGAAATTTTCATTTAGTAGAGGATTGTGTCTTGGACTTTGGGTTGGAGATCCCCCTGAATAGCAAGGGGATGGATTGTGCAAAATCCTCTAAAATATAACGAATGGTTATCGTCAGTAGCACAAAATTAAAAAAAAAAAATAATAATAATTTTGATCATTACAAAAAGATTTGATTTTGACAGTTCAAATAAAATGTTGGGGATGGGTAAGAAAGGAAAGGGGGAATGAACAATGAACAATGTCCAATGAACAATGAACAACAGTGCAAATAAGCAGGAGGGTGTAGGGCTTTCAAATGATTGGACTATGTATATCCATTAAAACACTTGTATGGAAGAAGTAATAAAATAACCTATTGCAATTAATATGATAGAGCACCCAATCCAGATCTATGATAGTTAAAGTGTAAGTAAAGTTAATGACCAAACTATACATATATATTATATTTATAATGTAGAAACAAAAACTTAAACATTGAAAAGTAAAAACAATTTTGTGTTTTTGAGTTCTCACCTCTTAATCCAGCAGCCTTTCTTCTCAGAATTTCTATGTACAGACTCTTCCTGTATAGCGTCCAGAAGTCACTTCCCCCTAATGAGGTCACACAATGGCTCATTCTGCTAGTGCATGTTTAGTAATATGATACTTTCATTTCACTGCTACAAGCCCTGCAGCATTGAATTCCAACCAGGCAGTGTTAGTTTTTAAGACAGAGAATGTGAGAGGGGAGGGGGTGTGGCCTCATACTGTACAGGAAGGAGAAATATTTTACACAGGGATAACAAGTGCTGCAGAGTGAAAAGCTGAGTGAGGATTTCATTAATCGTTTTTCCACTTTACAACACTTTAATGGGGCATTCTTTATAAATAGGGTTTACTTACACTTTAAGTTCACTAATAGACAGACCACTATTTTTACCTTTTTTAAAAATGAAATTGCATGACATCCTCTATTCACTAGACGAAATGTATTAAAGGCGAAGTGATCGATCGATCGAATTTTCGAAATTTCAATCAATCAAGCGAATTCCGATTGCTCGATCAGTAAAATGTATGACTTTGATAAATTTCGCCCAGTTCTGTATCCTATGGATAGTGAAGGTAGTCATCCATAGGTAAAAGAATAATGATTCAGTTTCATTTTAGTATACATTCATTTCGCTAATATTCTGTAGAAACACCATTAAATAAAGTTCATTTGTGAATTAGTGTGTGTGCCCTGCGGCAATTGTCTTCATTTAAAACCATAGTCAAAAAATAAATCCCCAAAGACATTTTTTTTTTTTTCTTAATTGACATTTGCTAGAGTTTTACTGTTACATAATTGTCTCTCTATGTCCCCATTATGTTAGGAATCAGGAATCTGCAATCATATACAGAAAGACTCTTAAGAAATATGTAATAAAATATTCAGCCTGCATATGTTCCATTTTACTTTACACACTGAGTCACTTAAGAAAGTTTTACTCTCATTATTCTTAAAGATTTATACTAATGGAGCAAAAATAATCAATTAGAAACACGATATCCTGAAATGCCTACATGTCATTGCTCAGTAGAAAAAAATTATCCCAATTATGACTATGTTGCTAAAACTGCAGAAGATTCAGAACTTTAGAATGAGCTCCTAATTAATGATACTCAATAATTATCCGTTGCTAATTTTTTTTTTAATAAAAAAAATCATTGCTGTATTATGTCAGAAGGCACATCTCTCAATCCCCCTGTTTGAAATTATCCTACTTTATTTGTTATAATCAGTAGACAGTACTAGATTGTACTGCTATAAGGACTGCATGTATCATAGCCATAAAGTAAGAGACTAGCTGTTGTGCTGATAGTAGAACAGGAAAGGGCAAACAAATATATCAGTTTTATGCTAATTTAATAAATTAAATAATTTTAAATAATTTTTATTTGATCATGGTAACAATTAAAATAAAATGATTTATTAGTAGGACATATGAATCTATTTAATAACATCAGTATATAAATATAAGGACATGGGGACCAGTAGATCAGAGATGCCATAAGCATGAAAATCCTAAATTCCCATCAAAACCATGTAAAGTATAAACACCGCTCCTTCACTTCATAAATCATTATATATTTACGATGTGCAAGAAGTCTGGCACCTTACAGAAAACCAATCCCTTATCACACAAATTAATGAAAGTTCGTATAACTTGAAATGTCAACAACCTATTGTATGTCATATCTACAGAAGAGTTTCTTGAGTGGGTAAGCCCAATGGTAAAACAGTTCTTATTATATTGGGGTCCTCAAGAAATGTGCTATTGGTTTAGAGAAGTAGGAGTGCAATGAAGCTGCCGACCAACAACTCTGATGTCATCCAGAATTGACCCCAACCATTATCTTAAAGGGTAAGGAAAGTTTGGATAAAACATTATTTATATCTGACATGTATACATATAGAAAGCCAACATAAACATTAAATTGTAAAAAATGATTTTGGGATCAGTAGTACTTGCCACCTGTTTAAACAACCCTGCTCCCCCTCCCATTCTGTATAAAAAAACTCTTCCTGTGCAGTGCCAATAAGCCCCACCCCTGAGTGACATCACAGACAGAAGTTCTTGTGTGGAAAACCCCTCCCCCTCCCCTATCTAAAAAGCCTGTTTATAGCACTGAGCATGCGCAGGTAAGACCTGTTCAATCACCTGTGCAGTTCGGCTGTGGAGATAAAAGTCAGGGAGAGGAGGGGCGTGTCTTTAACTCTACACTGCCCATTCACGGAAGCTATTTACAGAGAGTGCAGCTACAGGGGGATATTGAGCTCTGCTGAGTTAAGAGGAGAGTCAGGAGTTTGTTAATCAATTTATTAATGGAGCTTTCTTTATACACAGGTTTTACTTACCCATTAAAAAAAAAGCAAGTCAGGTTTTTCTTAGGCAGTATAGGACCTGACCAAAGGGTCCAATAGTGCTGTGATAAAATGGAACCCTCTGAGACAGTGAAGGTTTTCTAAGAAATAAAGAAAATTCACCGTGAATGTCCAGTTTAGGCAGTTCCAAACTTTTTAAGCAGAGTTTATTGTGCAAATGAATGTGTCAGATGTAGTGTGTGTATGCAGCATTGTACCAGCTAGTGATTGGGGAAGAGTACCCAGTGACATAAGGAATTGCCTGTAAATGCAAACCATTTAAAATTGTGAAATCTGGAAACAAAGTTCTTCTTTCTGGTATGTAAATATGTGAATAAAAAAAGACCACAATGAAAAATATTGCACACTTCAATTTTAATTTTAAGATTTCTAGCATTAGAAATATACTGTATAATTACAGTGTATTGTGTAAGCTGATGCCTTATCATAAATGTAATATATTTTCATTGTATGATGTCTAAAAGTGCCCCTGCTATGGTTAAGCTGAATTGGTGGTGGTGGTGGTGGTGACCTCTGATGTGTAACCAAAGTGCTGAATTTGATTTATTTGCCCCCTGTATGCTCATATAGTTGGTAAGCGCCCACTCCATCTGACTGAGAGAAGAGTCAGAATCTCAGTAAAACTAAGCTGTGTGTGTTTGGTTAGAACTCAATGAACAAATAAGTAAGGATTATCCAAATAATCCCTTACAGAACTAAAGAACTGTAGTACTGTATATACTGTACTTCACATAGTCTTATGTGTGTTGCAGATTGCACTCATTTATCAACAATAATGCTGTATGTAAAACAACTAATTACTAGTCAGGCATGTGGCTTTTATAGGTGCCTAGTTTATAAGTGGCAATCATCATAATCTTTTGAAATTCCCATTCAGTCTGTTGGCTGATGTCTACTCAGTCTATTGTTGACTTCACATTTTTCTCCTTAGCCAAGCCAGACATTGTGGTGATTTTGCTCTTGTACAGACCTGTCCGACATATCTAGCAGATGCACCTCATAGCTCGCTTCTAATGCCAAAAGTCTTAAGCTGTTGCCAGGGTGATCCTCTGCCAGGGTGTCCTCTAAAGCCACCATGGAGTACATGTCATTGCTCTCTTAGAACAACCTCAAAGCACTGATTATAAGCGCCTAGAGGTCCTCTGTGCCTCTCTCTGTGTCCTTGGCAGCAATCCACTAATCTATATTGGGGTTATGTGTGTGTTTGTGTAAGGGAGAGGAGGGATAGAGGATTAAACCTGAACAATTTAACTTAATTATACACATTCTTCATTTACTCACAAATTCCACTTTTCTCACAGTTTTTTGGTCAGCTCACTCCCCTTTCCCATCAGCCCCAGTTCTTTCCTTCTGACCCACTATCGTATCAAACAGCAGTAAGAACTGACAGAGTTTTAGATGTGTTAAATTAACAGCCTAAATGGCAGAAGTGACAATTCCATCAAGTCCTGGTCATAATAATATTTCAATTGTAGCGAAGATGTGTTACATGATATTTTAATTAAACACATGGCATACAAACAATTATCTTCTTGGGTGTCGCTTATCCAATTCATCATTTAGAGTGCTTGGATCTCGGAGTATGTCAGAGGATGTCAGCTTCAGGATATATAGGATAGCAGGCTGGGCACTGGAGCACAGCGGTTTAGGATTGGAGAAATTAGGAGAGAAATGATCAAGAGGAGTTATCTCGATGATAAAAAAAAAAAACAAGCTATGTATCATCAAGAACTATTAACATTAATGTCATTTAATACATTTCCCCAGGGTTGGTTCACCAGAACACCAGAGGATTGACCAAAACATTGTCTTTTAAGAAAAGGCAAAGGACAATTTATATAAATATATATGAGCTCACCATCCAAAGTGATCAACAATTTAAGAGCTTCTCCTTGCTACACATATGTAATATCTTGATACATGTTACTTTAGGAGAAATGCAACAAAGAGGTCTACATCAAGTTAATGGAGTATCATATTATGTCTAGTAATTTCCCTTATGAATTAGAAACTGTCCAGATGATCAAGGTCAATGTTTAATTTTAATGGAGAGTCCTTAAAGAAGTAATACAATCTTACAAAGACAACCATATTTACACATTTTAATCTCCCCCGGTCCAAAAAAACTAGGAGCAACGTCCGACCAATTCAATATTATCAAATAGGTTGAAATCATGGAAAATTGGAAGAATCAAGGTTTACTAAAGGTCTCATAAACTTTAGACCAACGTAATGAACATTTCTCTTATTAAATACATAGACTTACGATACATACGTAGATTTAAGAAAGAAAACAATGTTAATGCCTTTTTGAATATTGTACTTTGTGCATTAGGCTATTTAAACATTGTATCATGCTTGGAAGATAAATTAGGCAAACAATGACTGTCAAAAGCAGATTGTTGCTAAACAAAGAAAACTAATAATATTTGCCCCTTATCTGGAAGCATAATACATTCTAATTGTTGCGAACAATCTATACTCTATAGCTAGAGTAATGGAGTCTGGGGAGAACCTTGCTCTTCATTAGGAAATTACTAAGAAATTTTGTCACTATCAAGATCAACAATATAATGTCAGAGCTTAAAAGAAGGATACGGAGATAATATTTGAATAAAGCATGTCAAAGGGATTTTATTATGACTTTGATGAAGCTTAGTTTTAAACAGAGCTAGTTTGTTTCAATATTCTGATGACAGCAAAGAAACAAGCAAGCACAGCGACACAGCCTTTTAAACCATGTGCCAAAATACTTCTAAAAGCATGGTTTATGTACATGTGTAAATACACCTACTTTTAAGGGGGTTATTCACTAAAGTCCGAATTGTTGCGTATAAGTGCGAATTCGCCAGATAAAGACAATAGCAATAGGCTGCTAATGTCGCAGTCACGTCTTTATAATGAGAAAATTGTCACAATCTTAACATGAAAAAATTGTCGCGACTTTACAATTGGGAAATTGTCGCAGACAGACGAATCCGCACCTTAGTGAATAACCCGTTGGTCTTTAAAATGACACTTGCAAGCGGGCGAAATTTCTTAAATTTGAAAAGGCCAATATCGCCTTTTTGAGTTTATTCTCTTTAAATATCACTGTTTGATAGGTAAATATATATATTTTTATATTATATATATATATATATATATATATATATATATATATATATATATTCGTTGGAAAAGTAGCCATACTTTACATTAATACTTTGGCTACTTTTCCATCGAAAAATTCAATTGAAGCGTTTCTATTAGTAAAAATTGATCGAAAAATATTGATCGATATTTACTGATCGAACAGTGATATTTACAGGGAATTATAAATTTCGCTCTAATAATCGCATATGATTATGTTAATATTGTCGCAGTCGTTACTTTGTTATGGAAATATTGTAGCGGTCGCGACTTTAAAATTGTAGTGGTCACGGATAAATTTGGGGGATATTCACTAAAGTCCGAATTGTTGCGTATAGGTGCAAATTTGCCAGATAAAGACAATCGCAATAGACTTCTACTGTCGTAGTCGCATCTTTATAATGAGAATATTGTTGCAGTCACGACTGTATTATGGGAAATTGTCGCAATCTTAACATTAAAAAATTGTCGTGACTTTACAATGGGGAAATTGTAGTGGATTTGCTATGGGACTCTGCTGTTTGCGAATTCGACAGTCGAATTTGCAACTTAGTGAATAACTCCCAAAGGGTCATGGCAAAAAAAAAAAATAGATTGAGAACCACTGGTTTAAACCTAAGAAGAATCAGGATTTAAGTAGAAACAAAGAAGTATTTTAGTTTATAATAAAGTAACACCATTTGGCACTGACCACCAGAAAATATATCTGTTGACCATTTTCTTATCTTTTAAGCATTTATTTTACTCGTTGAACTAATCTGTTTTGTATTGTTATTGTGTTCTAAGTAGTGTTGTGATTAGTGTAATAATACTGCATTAAAACGCCCTCTTGAAAAGCTAGCGATAATGAAAAATCTTTTATCAGCAGAACTGTGTAAATCCTCTGTCTATTTTATTGTTTACCGAGCCTCTGTAAACTTTGCGATTAAGATAACAAGCCGCTTTTCAAATCAAAAATAAGATATTGCTGAGTAAATAGGTGGTATTTATCTGAATATCACTTAAACAAAATAACATACATCCTTTGGTTTTTCCCTCCCAGAGCTCTCTTGTTCCACAATATTTCATTTCTTAATGCAAAATAAAACTATTCAGCCCGAAACATGTAACTTCTACCCAGTATATTGCTGTACCTGAACTAAAGAAGAAAGCATTGTAAAGTTGAAAATAGAGTATTCCTCGTATCCGCATGCATTAATTAAAGTTGCTTTTTACTTTCTTGTAAAATGCTTTGGAAGTTACTGACTTTGTTTATTATTTATCTCATTGGAGGAGACCATCTGGGGTTATGGGGCATTTAATAAATATGTATTATTAAAATGTCAATAGAAAACAATTGCTAGCATTTTTACTGCTGTTAATGGTCCTTCAAGGGTATAATTCTTATTAGTTTTTGTTTTTCTCAGTTAAGTTCCTAGATATAGTTATTGTTGAGCCTTTTCCTCTGCCTGCTATATGTTATCACTGTTCTTTAGACATGTCATACCTGGCTGCTCTGTCTTAGATTCAAACACTAACTTGTTTGCACCCTTGCATTCCCCTCAGGAGGATTGGAGAAGTAAATAGTCACCTATAATTTATCTGCAGATGTGGGGGTAATGCTAGGCCTAAAAATAAAGGGAAAGTACTTCAGGACTCATGCTCAGTTCTCTGGGTAACAATGAACCATTACAATAGAAAATAAATCTTTATAATGACCTTGAAGACTTCCAGCACATGTGTATACTTATATTTCACTATACAGATAAATGCAGAAGTAAATGCAGAGGTTACCAAAGAGAGTAACAGGCTGGTGATGTGAGCCCTTTAATACTGGGTACTGGTCCTTTCACTAAGCTTCATGAGGCAAATATATAGTTGACAAAATGGCACCCAATGGCATTACTGAGCATGTGATGTCATTGCATGGCAAATACTGAGTCTCCAGGGAAACCTTCAAGTTTCCAAACCCTCCCTGCCCCACTTCAACCAACCTCTATACTTTCCTGCCCCTTTAGCCCCCTAAAGATTTATTGGTAAACTGTGTAGCCCTTAATCCACAATACCTTAATGTTCTTCAACAGTTTCTGGGATAACCCAGCCTGGTAGCATGACTGTACATACAAATAGTGGAAGCTGCTGCTTCTGTAGCAGAAGGGGGATTTGCACTAAGCTGCCCCCTACTGAATGCTCTCCTATTCTAGTGGCCCCACCATAAGCCTCAACCTAAATCAACAGTAGTCTGCCTTACTCATGTGTGTGCACATGAGGTGCAGAAGAGGGCAGAGGACCTGTGGTGACCACTGTATGCCATTGTACCATGGGAGGAAGAGTTAATTTGTGCTAGCTTTAAATGGGTTTCCATGGAGGATTGTAGTAACTCCTGCAAATTTGTGTTACCCTTTTTTGTTTTATATTTTGTATGCGTTGCCTGAAAAGCGAAAGCCAAAATACAGTCTCACCTGCTTACAATTTCCTTCCTAATTCCCTTTCTAATCTTAGGCACAGCAGGAGTGACCTAAAGCACTGGGTTAAAGATAAATCCACAGCATGGTTAACTGACTGTTTGTGAAGCTAAATGCTTATTTTATAATGTGAAACTCTGTTCAGGTGTAGCTTGAGATATAAATCAAATTTAAAAAGAACTGTCTTTTTTTTTTTTTGGAGAAAACATGATATGCATTAGGTACATCATGTTGCCCCTGTATTCATTGATTGACAATCAAGTATAAAATGTCACTTCAGTAACACAGCAAGCAAAAATAAAAATAAAATTCTCACTCGTCATCCCAATATCATGATTAAGTTTCTAAAGGGAATTGTTTCTGTGCATAATAATATTATTTCAACAACCTCACAGTGAAAAGAGTCCAGAAAAGCTAATAGACACATTGTGATTCAATAACACAATAATGCTTAGATAAAAGCTTATGCTCATACTGAAAAAGTGCCTGCCAATCTGCTCTTATGGTCTAAGTTTTTGTTGCATCAAGCCAGAAAATACAATAAAACATCTTACTTATTGGGACAGTTCATTTAAAAAAAAAAGAAGAAAAGACATACAGCACTGTTAAAGACAAGCAATATTGGCAAAAGAGAAGTGGTACTGGTAAAATACAGTGGTCACAGATCTCTAATACTTGGTTTATCCCATCCTCCCAAACATGTTTAAGTTTATCAAAGGTTAGAATGCCCCAGTGTTCCACCATGTTACTTCCATGAGCAGGACACCTTAAAGTACTCTCCGAGGAGGTAAGTGCCTTCATCAAGGTGCAGGGATGCAGCTGTTGTTCAGAATTTTAATATACCATGTTGGATTAGCTATGGCAGAGAACTTCATAAGCTCCACCGTGATGAACAGAAGGATTTTGCCTAGGCCAAATCTCAGTCAAGTCAAGGGCTCCAGTCAAAGTTTAGGGACAACCAACCTGGAGAGTTTACAGCATGTATTACAATATTTTTCCACCTAAAATTGAAATCCTTATGGAGTAGAGCACCTCAACATCTGGTATCATTTCCACACATGAATGTGAACTCATATGGAACAAAAAGGGTCCTGGAAGCTGTGGCAAAAACATACGGTACATGCGATGATGACATAAAACAAATGACATGTGCCAACATTTAGAGATAGAAATGAGGCATAGCCAGATTAAATCTTTGAAGTAACAATCAAAAAAATGTCTATTTTCTCCCGTACCAAGGAAAAGATCTAGTTAACACAAAGAGAAAGGGCTTACAACATTCCAATTTCTGGATTTCTGGTACTGAATTCACAACTGCTTAGTTTGGATAGATGCACAATCTCTCTAGGTGGATCGCTTTTCCATGTCCACTGAAAGTGCCTAACTGAATTAAAAACTGGACTAAGCCTAGTTTTTACTTACATCCAGGGAGCAGGGCGTAATCTTGGATGAAGCTCAGAGAAATTCAGTGATTTGCATCTAGCCAGGACTGCAGTCTTAGGGGGTTATTCACTAAGGTGCGAATTTGACTGTCGAATTTGCAAACAGCGGATTCCCATTGGAAATCTGCTACAATTTCCCCATTGTAAAGTCAAAACAATTTTTTAATGTTAAGATTGCGACAATTTTCCCATAATAAAGTCGCGACTGAGACAATATTCTCATTATAAAGGTGCGACTGCGACAGTAGCAGCCTATTGCGACTGTCTTTATCTGGCGAATTCGCACCTATACACAACAGTTCGGACTTCAGTGAATAACCCCCTTCAATCTTTTGAAAATGCAACATGGGGTACTTTATCATTACTGCTAAAGGGGGGTGGGGGTGGTTGTTCCTACCGAAGCTCTAAACTCTTGCTCAGAATTCCACATTCTGTATGGCTTACTGATGGGATGCTTGTTATAGCAAGTAACAGAAAAAGACTCATTTTAATGGTCTGATACTTATACATTTGGAAAAATAAAGCTGCTGATGGTTTGCGCTGCAAACAAAAATATGTAGTGTTTCTGCATTGTGCAGAATTGCCTTTTATTCATTTCAGTTTATATCCACATAAGCGACAAAACATATATTCTCGATACTAGGAGATCGGTTTGGCTTTCTCTCTCTTTTTTCCACAGCTTAAATACCATCTGTTTTGTGCAGTATTGTTAAAAGCTTAGTGTAATCAAACATGAGTCATTGCAGTGTGTGTGGGAAAAAAACATTGCAATAATGAAGAAATATTCTATTTCACGTAAATTGTTTTATACAGACTCCATAATAACAAAATATGCTACACAGTTACCGGGTTTAAAGAAATATTATACACCAAGCATTTTTAGTTTTGATGGTTCTTTCAAGATGCTGGTCTTTCTATGAACATATTAGCTTTTCCAGCATTATGGATTCTGCTCTGCACTACTCTAATATTGTAGATTAAATAATATTTTATTTTGTTTAATCAAGATAATTGCAGCCGGAAACATTGATGTCATAGAGGATGTTATATGATGTCAGTGGTCAAGGGATGTATTGAGGCTTGATATATATCATGTGATGTTCTCTATGACATCTATAATGATCATTTCGTTATGAATCTGATGTCATTAAAAATCCCTGGGTGGTGTACAAGTGCTGGTCAACGAATTAGAATAATTTAAAATAGTGCAATCATGAAATTCTT
>WMED01021802.1:0-11824 GCA_019650415.1 Pipa parva
GTCCTCCCCTGGCCTGCCTGCAGTCCAGACCTGTCCCCCATTGAAAATGTGTGGCGCTTAATGAAACGCAAAATACGACAACAGAGACCCCGGACTGTTGAACAACTTAAGCTGTACATCAAGCAAGAATGGGGAAGAATTCCACCTGAAAAGCTTCAAAAATTGGTCTCCTCAGTTCCCAAACGTTTACTGAGTGTTGTTAAAAGGAAAGGCGATGTAACACAGTGGTAAAAATGTCCCTGTGCCAACTTTTTTGCAATGTGTTGCTGCCATTGAATTCTAAGTTAATGGTTATTTGCAAAACAAAATAAAGTTTCTCTGTTCGAACATTAAATATATTGTCTTTGCATTCTATTCAGCTGAATATGGGTTGAAAAAGATTTGCAAGTCATTGTATTCTGTTTTTGTTTACGATTTACACAACGTGCCAACTTTTCTGATTTTGGGGTTTGTAGATGTAAATAGTTTTTTTCAATGCTAATCTAAATGGTGTCTAGCTAGCATGACATTTAACTATTTAGCTTAAAAAGAATGCTTAAGGGCACACTTTCTGAATATACTTAACTTAAAAGAACATTTTTTCAAGAGCTGTATTAGAATAACTGCCATGCCAATCCAAATGGGTATGGGAATTTTTTTTGTGATTTACTTGGTACTTTCATGTAAAATATTTTTCTAACACCCATTTCTGTTCAAAATTTGCTGTATTTCTAAAAATCTACTGATTCTGAAATTCTTTTAAAGATGGTTAAGAAATCAACTCCTTATCCGAAAAAAAAAGCAAATTATACCATCTTGTATGATTTGAGTTTCACAAAGATGTGCATTCCTCAAAATTATCTATTGACCCCCACACTAGCACCCATAACATGCACTAACTACTTAGTAAATTATTTAATGACCCAACATATTCCAGTAGCGTACAATGCAACAAGAACAAGCCCACCATCCATCAATTTACTTTGCCCCATATCCTAATAAGGGTATGCATGAGTATATAGATTGGCCAACATTTAAGATGCCAGTCAGCCTAGTGATTTTCTAACCCTTCAGTACACTGTTTTTACATGTGTTTCATTTGCTCAAGTGATTTTACATCAAATGAGATTTTTTTTATTGGATGTAATATCACTTGAAAAACAAATAAACACACATAGAAACAGTGCATTAATGGGTCGCTTGATCATAGTGGCCTCTAGTTTTAGTTAGGAACTTGGGTGGAGTGTCTGGTGGCATTTAGGAGGTCTAAGTAAACAAGCCTTTATTTTTCTTCATTCAGGGGGTAATTCAGCATAGTGCGATGTCCTACACATGCACATCAGCGAACGCTTTAAAAGGTATTCCAGTCTCAGCAAGACCACTCAAGTCGCCTCGCGAGACTGGAATCCCTTTAAAGCGTTCAATGATGGACAGGACATCAGCGAGTGCATAACAGCCTCTGTGAAGTGATGCGAAGGATCCGGAGGTAACTTCGCACTGTGTTGAATTACCCCCTCAGAGTTGCGGTCTAATGAGACAAAACAAGAATAGTTGAATAAAAATATAGTAATCTGCCATAATCTGCCACCAGACACTAGGGTTGGGAAAAGATTAAATGATTTCATTATCGTTGTTTCTTGTACAGTTCTTTTAATTATATACAGTGAGTGCCTGCTTTCTGAAGCTTAAAATCTATGTTATGCGCATGCTGCGCAGCGAGTTACTTGCTTGAGGCTACAAGAAATTAGTCTAAAACTCAACCTTTACTTTCCAGTCCAGGCAAATCCATAACCACTCTCTCTATATTTCTCCATTTGTCCAAAATAGACAATTTTTTTACATAAAGAATTGAAGAAAGGCATTGGTAGTTGGAAAATTTGCAGGTCTTCTGCCCACAAATATTTTAGTTTGATTTTGGTCTAGCCAAAAGACTGGATCATATGTAGGTATGATGACAATCATATATTATTTTTTTATTATTAAATTTGCTCTGACCAAAATTTTATTGAAAATATTTATGTCAAAGAAAACAGGCCTTTGTGTTTATGTGGCATGCAAGGCCCCTACTGAAATGTTGGGTACAAATTTAACATCTAGCTATCTGCTTTAAAATAGCAAGAAATAACATTTAAGCTACAACATTTACAAATCATTCTTTTTTTTCATACATTTGTAATGTATTGCAAATTAAAAAGCACAGTTGAAAAAACTTTTCTATATAAATAATTTTGTTAATTAATGATGTAGCATGTAATATTTAACAGCATTGCTATTAATGGACCGAGCATCAATGAGCATTTGGACGCTGTTATGAATACATGATTTCTTTACTCTTATTTGAGCAGCAGCGGATCTTGCCGCAATTGTGAAATGGTATTTATCAAACCTAAAACAGAGATAAAGTTAATGTACCATGTGGAAATCAGTGATAGCAGTACATTACTTTTATCACCATCTGACAAATATCCCACTAGATTCAAAAACAAAATCAACATTATATTGCATTTGTAGTTGTTAAGTGTGGTTTGCACTTAAAGACCAGGAAAATATAAAATGTCATGATGAAAATAATGATTTTCGGTTTTCTGGATTTTTGTGACTACATGCATCAATTGTATCAATTTTTTTAAAGTACTGTTTTTATAAAATGACATGGATATTCTTTATTTTATCTAAGAGAGAGAGATAACTTTTGATACCTTTGTTATTGGACTAACAGTTGTTTTAAATAGACAAGCTTTTGAGAGATCCATCCTCTCTTTATCAAGTCACAAGCAATACCTTATAAAGAGAGCACAGTTCTCTAGAAAGCACGTCTATTTAAATTGACTGTTAGTCCAATAAAAAAGGTATCACCAAGTATTGCAATACTCATTTTTTGCATCTGTGGCCTGAAACGACCACTCTATCCTAACATATATTATAAGTAGTAGTATATATATATATATATATATATATATATATATATATATATATATATATATATATATATATATATATATATATATATATATATATATATATCCATATATATATTTGGATGATAAAAGAGTAAAAAAATTATGTATTGAGCTGTATTCAAACAATGATTTCTTTTGTTTCTTGTTCGACAAACTTAAATATATTAATGTTGTGCCACCTTTCTCCTAGGAGGTGCCACATTTTAACTAATTATGCAAAAAGCAGGAATTATGAACTCGGTCATAATTGTTTACTTGGCTGAGGATTATCTGGTGTCAACAAAAGAGATGTTCTTCCCCAGTTAAACAAAGTACGAATGTGACAAAAAGCTGCCACTGAGGAAGATGGATGATTGCACAGTCTGACCCTTCCACCCCCCATGGTGCCACAGTTCAGTATCTTCAGTAGCTTTACAACAAAGGCCTCTCTGAGCTCCCAGTGGCCTTCAGCTTTATTGGTGCTAACAGGTCCAGACATTTCCATCGATCCTTTTCTATCCCTTAAACGCAAGAGCTTGCCCTCTTTGGTAAGGTAAACCTTAGCACAGATGTCTTTTTTGTAATTGCTGTTCTGCTGTCTGTTGGGAAGGATGCAGTCGGACAAGCGAACAACACATCAACACTGAAAATGCCTCACCATTTATCTCAAGCTCCCTATGGCATTTAGAAGAAAGTGATATGTGATTAGCTTGAAGATGTTAACTATTTCAATTCCTCACAGAGACCTTTACTTTTCATTATTACTTTTGCTGTAATTTTAAATACAAGCCTGTAATCTAAAAAGTACAGTTCTACAATAATAATGATTTCAATCATGATTTTGAAACTATACGCATAATGAATAGTATATTCAATAAAACAAACAAGAACAGTGAACCCTATGAAGTCCCATTGAATACAATTTAAAATTACCTTTTCATCTCTTTTTTTTAAATAATTAAGCAGCCTCAATGAGTCACAGGGTAGAGGGCAGCAACACTGATTACAAAGATTTCACCATGCATGACTCAACTGTTTACATATATACTGCATCCAAACTGAGGCTTTGTTCCAGATCACTTATGAAATGCAAATGATTGCCCCATTTTCTCAATGGTATCTAGTAACTCTAACAAGCTACCTAGTCAACTGGAGTGTGGGAAAGGCCTTTCCCTGCCAGCTACAAGAGCAAACCAATCAGAACAGATTATAGCAAGGTATTCTGCAAAGAAGGTACATACTCTTTAATTCAGTACTGGACAACTTCCTCACTGTTGGGGGCTAATAAGTTACTTATTAGGTATGCATATCTGCATGATTTTATTTACAAAGCTCCAATAAGTTACGCAGCACTGTACAATTCAACAATACAATTATGTATGTATGTATTTTTTTTTTTAAAGGCACCAGTGCTAACCTCTGAGCCACCGCACTGCCCAAATTATAGGACAGATGTGGTATAAGTGCTTAACATACTACAAGTAAAGTGAACTACAACTATAAAATTAATCTAAATAGAGGGCAGTGATGTGAACAAGAGGAATTAGCGGAGCTTACTATCTTAAAGAAGAAATATAGTAAATAATTATACTTACCTGATCAATCTAACAGTAGTACACTAATAGAGCGAAATTTACTAAACCCTAAAAGGTCATTTTTCACCTTTTATTATTTATTTGATGTAAAAACAAGTATTCGGGAGAATAATTTTTCTGACGTTTTGATCAAATTGTTTTGATGGAAAAGTAACCATACTTTACATAAGTACTTTGGCTACTTTTCCATGAGAGAAAAAAAAAAAAAGGGATCAAAACAATTCAATTAAAATGTTTCAATCAGAAAAAAAAAAAAAATCGATCGAAAAATATCAACCTAAATGTTTCCCCCAGAATGCCAGTTTTTATATTGAATAAACTTGATAAGGTCAAAAATTACCTATTCGAGTTTAGTCAGTTCATTTCCTGGGTATCTGTATGACGCTGATCATCACATACTACCCGCCCCCCTCCAAAATGTTGCCAAATGTAACCAAGTACGCATGTGCAAATGATTTTTTTCTGATTTGCGCATGAGCAGTTGGTTCCATTCTGTGAAATTCGGAAGGCGGCAGTTACTATGTCCCCCCTAGATAGCCAGGAAGAAAGCTGCAGTGGTAATGCATTCATCTCATGATCCTGAGCTGAGGATGGTGAGATGAATGCTGATCTAGCAGCAGTACACTAATGGGGCATATTTACTAAAGTCTAAAAACCATATTCGCTCTTTTCACTGCTTGAATTATTTACTATAGTTCTCCTTTAATGGCCCATTATAAACCCTGTCCATTTCTGGGTAAGCATTTCTCCTATTTAACCATAGTCAGCAGAGTTCAAAGGAATGCCACAGATTTTACTAAATGAATGCAGGGTGTGTCACCAAAAGGCCCTGGAAAAAAAAATATATTTATATATATATATATGCTTAATTTCTAAAATAAATCCTATCTCCCTCCCTTCCCCACCGCTACCAAACCCCTCCCCCCCCTCCAGATTTCTCTCTCTTACCTGTAACTGCCTTGATACCAATGCCAGGTATATCATATAGTATATGAGAAGTTGCACTATACTACATTAAGGCATATCTTTTTTGCCTAGATCCTGAAGTGTATGCTAAATTTAGTAATTATGCGTATTAGGAAGCTAGCCAAATTTGTTTGCTTCTCCTTGGAGAACTTTCCATATATTAAGTTTTGTTCACTAACATATATATATATATATATATATATATATATATATATAAATATATATATATATATATATATATATAAATATATATATATATATATATATGATATATATATATATATGTATATAAAGGTTTGAGCTATCGAAAAAGTTACAATTCCAAACTAGATCAGATTTTCAAACATTTTCTGCTTTGTTCTTGCAGTAATTATGGCAACTGAATTGTAGTTTTTATTTTGCAAACTCAAGCTTCTTTTTCTAATATAAAAATGTGCTTTATACTGCCGCTTGAAAAATCATCAAAGCAGTGAGAAAATTGCTACTCTGGGTTTAGCTGGGTTTGTAATATCAATTGTGACAATTCACAATGCAATATTGTCTGCTTATCCACAACCGAAATTAAATTGAGACAGCTCTGATGCCTTGACCTTGGTTTCACCATCCCCCAGCCCCCTAAACATGAAAGTGGAAACTATTGTTCCTGAACACACACATAAATGAAACTGCAGAAGTGGTTAGATCATTGTATAATTATGCACCTGAGTAATTTTAGCATAATATACCAATGTAGACTGGGGAGACTTAGGTTTGCCTCATCTGTATGCAGTTAAAAAGTGTCTGCTAAAAAGAAACACTGGTTTTAACTACTCATTTAATATAACAATTTATGAAAAATAAACAAACTTGTCTGAAACAAGTGAAAAGTGCGAGTTTATTTTTCTATGTAGTATAAACATCTGGGGGCCATATTTCTGCCTATTATTAGAGAATCCGAGACCTTGCCATGGTTAGTCGTTATATGTAATATTTGGCCCATTATGTAGACAATGCTGTTTTAATACATCTCCTGCTTTTACATTACATTTCACATTGGGGCTTTCTATGTTATTTTGTGACTATTTACTTGTAGAAGAGAGAGGCCAAGCCACAATTTAGTTTTAGGTTTATTTTTTCTCGATATTTTGGGCTTTGAAGGAAGTTCTGTTGTTTTCTGTAAAGGTGTGAGGTTTGAAGCAGGCCTCATTATTCAGTATTTATCAAGTGCAAGATAGCACAGAGAACAAACATTGCCAAAATTGAATGCTCCACCTCCTTAACGAAGAAAACTAAAGTTGCTGGTTAGGCTAGGGTTGATTCTACAGGCAATATGCTAATTTACTTACCAATGCAGTTCTTTCTTGGATTACCAGTCTTCCTTTTGCCCGCTTCCAACCCCTTCATTTCCAGCTTAGTCTTCTATATTGCTAAAGTAAGCAAGCAATTAAGTAGTATTATGACCTAATACTGCTTCAGCACTTGCTTACGTTAGTGATGCTGAAGAGGCGTGAACCAGAAGGGAATTGTGATGCTGGAAGCAGAAGAAAGGAATAACAATAATCCAAGCAGCAGTAGGCAGCACTAGAAGATAGTAGAACGGCATTGGTAAGTATATCAGGACATTATCTGCACAATCAACCCTAGTCTAACGAGCATGTTAGTACTTCTTTAAATGATATCTCTCTACCTTCAGATTATGGTAAATTTCCATCTTCACCAATGATCTGTCTATACAGAACTGTAAAGCCAAGACAGACAGACATTCATATTGTGCCTACATTATTATAAGTTACATGATATGTGTTGGTACAGTACACTGACTTATTGTCAGTTCATGGATAAAACTGGAAATTCAGTTAAATGCCCCTACTTCCTAGGTTTATAAGACTCAGAATCTTTGGAGCTATGTAATTCAGCCTTATGATTCACAGAAATTATTCCAAAATGATCTTTTTAATCATGAATGATTTTAACAACATTACCCATCAGGAAAACACCTAGCATGATGCTTTTTAGAGCTGCAGGGCAGCCATGATGTTATGTGTCTAAATGGCTTGCATATACTCTCACAGCATGTCCATCAATCAATGCCACCGCTCACTGCTTTTCCTGTAGTCAGTTATACTTTAAATGATAATGAATAATAAGTGTGCCTGCCCCACTTACATTTTCATAAATACTTTAAATGGTGAAATAATCAGCAGGGGATTAAAATGTGTATTATTCATTTGGTTTGCACACTTCAAAAGGAATACAAAATAAATAAATAAATAAAACACAAAACAATGCATCCAAATGCAGTTCCAAACATCCCTAGCAATCTGCTTATCTTTGCCTAAAGCCTAGGGCATAAACAAACAATACCTTTAAACACTGATCAAAAAGGTAAAAAGGGCCCTAGTGATGACAGCTTAAAGTTGACAAGTCTATTAATGAACAATAGATGGTATGGTATGTTCTACTGAAGAAGGCAAACAGAATGGTAGCTCCCACTCAGATACAAAAGATGAACAAACATTACTGTAATGAATATCTTTGTATTAATTTATTAAAAAATGAAACCCCTGCTTTTACAGTATATAAGCGTATACATTTTAGCTGATCCAAGAGCTGCAAACATGGGTGTTTAAAAATAACTAAAAACTTAAAAATCAAAACACAAAGTAACTGAAATTGCATTTACATGAATAGATGAATATAACTCCATTAAGCATTTTCTGGACACTTCAAGATGGAAATTGAAAAAAACTGGGTTTTTATATTTATTATTTATACACAAAAAAAAAATGTTCCTAATCTATTGGATTTTTTGTTCTTTTGATTTTCCTTTTATTACCTACATAAATATTTTATTTTGCTGTTATCTCCTTAGAATTCCTCACCCAGGACATATTCTCGGTTCTCAGTCTTAATGCAAATGCTGTGATTATAGCCTGTAAAAATACACAATGTTTTACGAGTCCAGAACACGGGAGGTGGGAGGAACAGAAAACAGAGTTTTGGCAGCTCCAAGGTAAAAGAAAGTGAAGTGATCTTCAGCACATGTTAAGACACAAAATTTAAAAACATGTTTATTTAAACATGCATAATAAGCCTTACAATTCCAGAAGGTATTTTGTGTGTGTGTGGTTTAGTTTCCCTTTAAAATGTATTTATTTTTTTTCAATCATTAAAATCAATTCGATAATATTTAAAAATGTGTCAACAGATGTAAATACAAATGCACTGTCATTTAAAAGTGTGTACTGCATCATGTTTGTGTAAGTTCAGGTGTATTTACCAGGTCTTTAAAATGTAAATCAAACCTTTTAATTTGTTACCCATGTGCACATACCATAAAGGGGTATCTTCTTGATGAAAATTCACATTAGTCAAAATAAACTACATCAGCCTTCACTAAAAGCTTAGTGAAAATTAAACCTATCTACACAGAACTTTATCTTTAATCCTTCCTGGTTCATCCTCCATAATATTTCTTCTCAATTAATAATGAACTGTCTCTCCATACTGCTTCACTTGATCTCCTAATGAGCACTATCTTATGAGCATAAGCCTCTTCTTGCTTTTTACCAATGCCTGTATTGACACTCTACATTTGTTTAGGACTAAATAAACTAAATGTACTAAGGCACCTTTTTATTAGTAATCCATAAATATTGTAATGCCATTAGGTATAGTCATTATCAAATTGTATATATAAACAATACAACAGAAAGTGGGTTATTTACTGAAAGGGAATATATGTATTCCCTGATTGAATGGTATTGCCAATACTGAAATTTATTAAGCCCTTTTTAATTTAACTTAAACAAGCGTTCGCCTGGTTGAGGCTGGCAAAATCCCGTTATACCCTATGGAGTTGGGGCACTAAAATTTTCCCTGGTGAAAAAATTGTTGATATCAATATCAATTGAAAAAGGCTCCATTGATATTAAATAGAGGTATTGACGCATCAACATTTATCAATATTGATATTTATCTATAAATTTTATTCGACTTTACATAAATTAGGGGAAAAAGAAAATGCAGCAAAAAAAAAAAAACAGGTGAAAACTCCAAAAAAAAGGCAATACATTAGTAATTATGCCTCAAAGACTGAAAAGTACCTTAAAGACAACCCTAATGGAAACAAGCAAAGTGGAAACGACAAAAAAGCAGAGGGGCATGATGTCATACGTTCATACACATTATGGATTTTAATGACTCACATAACTGCTTTTAACCATGGTGTCAGAAGTCATATACAGATATATATATGTACAGTGAAAAAATACTTATTTAAGTATCTGCAATTACAATGAGAGTGACATTCCGGAAATGTTCTCCCAAATTGGCACAGAAAATGTTTTCAATTCTGTCTTACACTAACAGAACTTTAATATTGTAATATTTAGAAATCAACTACTAATTGTAAGAGAGTTACAACTGTAACAAGGGTAAAATAGGTACATTAAAGCTGTGCCATCAGCTAGATATTAATGATCCAGTCTAGAATTCTACAGTTAGGGAAAGAACATGTGCAATGCTGAAACATATGCAGACTAAATATGCTACTAAATTCCATTATTTATGATATATTCTCAGTATTAACCGCTGTAAAATTCATAGGCCCTAATTCACTGCACAACCAATAGACATATTTCTGTGAAGACCAACATGATAAAATACATGATTAAATACAGGCTTTAAATGAACCCAACTCTTAATACAATTCACAAAATGTACCAAAAATAAGTGAAATGCTAAAATTGGATTCTATCCCCCATTCATGCCCCTCTATCTCACTCATATTCTGATGCTCCTTACTTTGCTGTTGGCTGCTTGGTGGCAAATGGCAACCATCTGGTTGGGGGGACAATTTTCTACAATCTATGCTTTATGCCTACTGGGTTAAAATGAAAACACGGTTGATCTGAAATTTAGAAAATGTCTACATTTCTAGTGTTTAAAAAAATGTGATTTTGCAACAACAGATTTTAAAATAAATCTCCAGGAAAGGAAAAATCACATAGAAACTCCATTGTGAATTTTAGTGTTGTACCAGGTAAAATACAACAATCAATCAATTGTCTAAGAGTGGTCCTCTATAATATTTCCCCAGCATACTTTTGGTTTCTTTTTCTTGCATTTGTTTTGCTATGATTTTGACACAGATCTAACCATTTGCAAGCATTTATCCCTATGCTATGTGTTTTCACATTTTTTTCCTGGTTCTCACCCCATTATATATAAAAAAAGATTCCACAGGATTTCATATTTTTCCATAAGGCCTAGAGCACAGATTTCAAAGGAAAATAGTGTAAGTGGAGAGGGAATTAATTCATTTAGAAGGAAATCATGTCTAAATCAAGTGGAGGAAAACTGCTTTACCATTGAAATGCAAATTTTGTAAGCAAAATAAAGATTCCCATGAAACTGCTATATTGCTGTTAAAACTCCAATTTTTTGGCAGATGAAACTTAGCTTAATTTTATTTTGGACAATTTATCAAATATGCTTCCAGGGAGTAGGGACAATTTTATAAGAGATGGAGGATGTCAGTGTTCTCACAATCCTGACTATGGTATAACATGAGCAGTGGAATTCACATACAGTAAAAACGAGTAGCGGCTGCTACATCTTCCAGCTGCACTGGCTACTACATATTTCCCTGGGAAGGCTGTAGTATTTAAAAAGTCTAATATTCCATAAAAATAACATGCAAGGGACTGATGGTGCTAATGCTTAATTGGTTGCTAAAGGTTACAATACTGACATTCCGTATCTGTATTCTGAGTAAAAAATCAAATATATATGTTTGATGGTGGAGCACAGCAATTAATGAATTTAAATATTTTCCAACAGGCATGATAATAAAGTACAGTAAGGGGTGCATCATATGTCAAAGCATTAGCTTTGAGATGCTCAATAAATTGCATTATACAGAACAACACAGGTTTGGCAGCATTAAAACTGCGGTAAAGCAATATAGTGTGGAAATCAGTTCATGACATGAGATAAAAGAGCTAAATTGACTTCTCAAGATCATGCTGATAGTAAGTAATGTTTAAGGATGGTAACTGAAATTATGCATGGCTTTTAAAATAAATCACATACCGTATATACTCATGTATAAGTCAAGGACAGTTTTTGAGACAACAATTATGAAATTTGTTATGACCCTTGCCCTGCCACACACAAGAGCATGTGAAGTTCAGCACTGACAGTTCAGTGGGTATCAGGTTGGTCAGTTCAGTTACGGTACTGTTCCTCCTCCCTTTAGAATATTATCATACCACGCCCCTAACTATGGTAGTCCCCTTGTGTCAAAAAACAGAGGTTTTTGCAGTAAGCACTCAAGATATATCTTTTTTATGCAATTAATAT
>WMED01021803.1:0-11824 GCA_019650415.1 Pipa parva
GGCCACTCCTATACTCCATTTCTGGTTTTACATAATTAAGTGCACCTGTGTGTTAGAAGGAAAAAGCACAAGCTTAGAGAGAAAGGGGGAGTCTCTCTCTCAGTGTGTATTCAGCTGTGCTGAGGTGTGGTTAGTGTGAAAACCACTGGGACTCTGTGAAGTGAGATTTATGGACTAAGAGGTTCATGTTTGTGGGAGAAAGTTATTTTTGAAAGAAAACTCTGTACATCCCTGCTATTTGTTTGATGTTATTATTTTGCCAAGCCTGGCTGAATTTCTGTTTCGTTTTTTTTGGACTTTCTGTAAATAAACATTATTTCCTAAGAGAGAAAACCGGTTGGAAATTTGTTTATTGGAAAAGAGTACTGCAGCAAGAGAGTGAAATCCCTACACAATAGATATGCCCTCCTTAAATGATCCTAGCCCCCTACTAGGCTTTACCAGTTAGATTTTACTAAAATAACCTTTTTTTAAAGCATATGCATTAAAGCATTTACATGAAAAAATAGATTTTTTTGATGAAAGTGCAATACCTGACAGCCTGCCCCTAGCAATGCTGTGCAGCCATCTGTTAAAATTTGATACTGATGGTGGCTGTATGGGCCCTAAATCACACAGTAATTTTGAGCTCTAAATCACACAGTAATTTTACAGGGAGTTATCAGTTTTCAGCAGTTTTGAGGCAGTTCTGGCCCTTTCCCTAATGCAGAGGAAGCAGCTACCTCCTCTGTCTACATGGTATGTACACCCCTGCTTTCACAGCAACAACCCAAAGAGACATGGTCCACCACTGTTACAAGGATGTTAAATGTTACCTTGGAATCCTACTCAGTGACTTGTAATACCTTTGTAAATAAAAAAAGGGGTACATTACTCTCTCTCTCTCAAAACACATTTATATAAAAATAAATCTATTTTTTCTAACAGGCAAATAAAAGATTCATAGAAGTAACTTAATCCTTTTATCATATAACATGAAAAAAATTCAAAGTTGACATTTCAAATCCAGGGAAAGTCAACTATTCCCACATGAGAAGTCTTGATATGGCTTTGGTTTTTTCAGATCCCTTTGGGACAGGCTGCGTGGCTGCTTGTGAGTGAAAATAAAGCATATGTAAAGAGATGAATATCAAACTGTTTCCATTTAGTTTATGCCAAGCACATTTAGCTGCAGGATATTTTGAAATTCAGCCATGTGAAACTTATTAAGACTGGCAAAGTAATAAAGTCAAGTTGAATTGCAAATGAAGGGATTCATGCCAGAGCACACTCTTATAATTAGATCCATGTTGCGATATTCTGTGTATTTAATCTATATACAAAACCTGCCGTTCTAACTTAAATCACACACAGGTACACATTTTTTGGGCACTGTATATGATGTATGGACAGGGCGTTATAAAAAATAATGATTAATAATGATGACACAGAAGTTTCAGATCTGCTGTTATATGCCAGATCTCTAGAATTTAATCAAGGTTTTAGCTCCTTCTGTACCATCCTATAGAGTGATGGGAATAAAATCATCAAAATCAAAAATGTTGGTTTCCTAAAAGCATAAAATACTAAAATAGTAAGGGTGACATTTACTAAAAATGATTTTTTCAACTTTTTCGCCCAAAAATCAGGTGAAAATGTCGTCAATTACATTTTCGATCTTTCCGCATCCTTTTTTCAAAAAAGTACAAAAACTTAATTTTAGACCTTTTTTTTTGCCCATTTTCAGGCAAAAAGGTCAAAAAATTATTTTCGGCTTTAGTAAATTTCGTTAAAGTATTTAAAAAATGTATTTTGATTTTGAAAGAAGCAGTTTTTTTGTGCTTGTAGCTAATGTGTAGAGAGGAATATTCTATGGGTAGATGAATGAATATGGGGGTGTACATCACCAGCCTATAGTCAGCAACACTATTCAAAAGCTTAGCAGATTATCTTACTGCTTTCTTATGTCATGGACCAAGGGCCTTATTGACTATAGGCGGAGTTGGCGTGTATAGCTTTGAATTTGCATTTATTTGTCATTTCTCCATGTTCACTTACTGATCAGACTCTGGGATGTGGTAAATATGAGTCTAATTTGAGCAACTTTGATAGTCGCGATCTTTCTGAGCACTTTGCCTCACTTGGCATAGGTTTTTTAACTATTAACCCAGCAGCAGAGTCTGACGCAGTTGTCAGGTGTAGTACTCTGAATTCACCTGCTTGACCACATCACTACAATTTACTGGAGGAATTCACATCACTTTGCATCCTATGTCAATTCAACTGACTTAGCCACACTACGCATCCAACTGCATTTATAGCAGTCTGCCCGTTTGACAAATCTATCTGCAGCTTCAAGAAGGTGAAGTGAATTTGCGACTATTTTGGCAATGCGACTCAAATTGTAGCAAGGTGAATTTATCCTTTATTCAATAAGGCCCTATGAGTCCTTACCATTCTGTAGGCACCAGTTTGTGGGTAATGCATGAATATTCTACAAATGCTTTTGTCCAGTCACTACTAGTGGGGATATAATGCATTAAAATGGGAGCCCATGAAAAATGCACTGCTTACAATTGACAGTATGTGAGATATTTATTTATCTGTTGTGCATTCTCATTATTTTTTTCTGTGTCGCCTTATATTTCTGATAATAGACCAATTTATGTTTTTGTTGCCATTTATGCTGGTGGCATCTTGAATTAAAGGGGTCACTGATGAAAACAAAAGCAGGTAATGGGTTCTGTGGTTTCAACATGGCAATTAAGAAGTACATTTTCTGTTGTTCTTATGACAAGAAGTGCATTTAAAAATCCTTCTCACACTGATTATTAATTATGTTATATGTCATCTAGGCTGTGTCCCTTCTACAATGCAGCAAGAGATTTTGAAGCTTTATAAATAAATATTAGAAATATCTAATATTATAAATATCCACATCGCCCACCACAAACTCACCACTTACCTCATTGTGGAGCGGTGCTCAGAGGAGGAGGTGAGTTGGGGACGCCAGGCAGGTGTGCGGCTGGGGGTGTGTGCGCGCCAGGGGGGAAGTGCGCGCTGGGGGGCGGAGGGTGTGTGCACGTTGGGGGGTGGCGTGGAGGGGCGGTTGGGCCAGGGCGCCCATAGGGCCAGAACTGCCCCTGCAGTCACCAATACACCTATCAAGGATCAGAGGCATACTAGGCTTGGAAACAGGAACATGAGGAGGTCTGCCTCTAGAGCTAAGGTGGACTGGCACTATTACAGTAATGGCCCACAGTCTATAATGGTCAACAGTCAGATGAAATTTACAAAACTCAAAAAGGCCACTTTCAACCTTTTCAAGTTTTTTTTTATGTAAAAACGGGTGTTTAATTTAAAAAAATAGATCAAAATGTTATTGAAAAAAAATGATCGAAAAATATTGATCAATATTTTTCAATGAAACATTCGTTTTTGCTTCGAAAAAACTCAAAAAGATCAAAATCCGGCCTTTTTTGAGTTTTGTCAATTTTACATTTAGGATACTACCTTTCCCTGGGGTTCTGTCAAGCACCCACAGACAAGAACCTCAGCTCTCCCGACATTCCTACGAAGCCAAATCCAAACTTGTTTTACCAGGTTCATTTTTCAGAACCACATCCTTGCAAATTGACCCGGTCAGTCTCTTTCCATGAAGCAGGCATTCTCAGTGGCTTGTAGACTCGATTACTTAATTGGTGTGTAATCTATATAATAACCTTAAGGTTATCTATGAATGTTAAATAAGGTTAAATAATGAATCAAATAAATGGCATACCCATACATCTGTCTTATGTAAAGCTTTTACTCACTTTTATACAGTACATTCTTTCATTTCTAAAAGCTTATTTCCAGCATTTATAAGAAGACAAAGTATCAAATTTGAGCAATGAATTAAGCGTTTTCAGGGACTATTGTTTTTGTGGCATGCCTCTGAGGACATTATATATGCACATTCCTTGTTTCTCAGGAGTATAATCATAATCAGGTATTCAATTCCCAGGGGTATGAATGAACAATAAGGAGATATACATTTTTTTATGGGATTAAACTAATATAACTATATTATAGCACCTGAGCATAAAATATTCTGAGCTGTATCATGTTTCCATTTGTCTAAGTTAAATGTTTCTTAGAAAGGAACAGAATGCAAATCAGCGATGGCTTCTTCCCTACAATAACATGACTGCTATGTGAGAAGGGAAAATGAATCCTTTTCTCTTCTGTGTACCTGCTGTGATTGTATGCTAAATGCCAATAATTCTACCCCTGAGATACTCTTCTAGTTTCCTGATACAGGACACTTCCCTTTCCCCTAGCTCAGTGCTTACAATGCCTTACTTACAGGGTGGTTTCACATCTGTCGCTGCAAGGCAAGAAAGCAAAGATTAAAGAGAATATATTTCCATGCCAAAAGGATTTAGATTTTGTTTCATAGGGAACAAAGGCTTACTAACACTACCTAACACTACAGAACTGTTAAATATTCATGCCTTTACCTGATTGTTGCACATCAAATATCCTTAGTCATTAGTCCTTTGGCGCAGGTTGTGGTCTATTTACTTCATATAGGATGAGTAACAGAGGTAGTTCAGAGTTTAGACATGTTTCCCATTTAGTTCTGAAGCTAAGAATGGAGAAATAGCTCCTGAAACATTGTTTGAATATGCAACTTCCCTAATTAAATGGAAAAACAAGAAGCATGTACAGGGAATTCAGGTACAAGGCAACATCGGCTTAACAAAAGATATAGCAATTATAATTTGTTTCATAGAAACAGATATATAAGGGGATATGTATAAAGGTTTATTAGGGTATAAAATGGGCACATACTTGGGCATTATTTATACTTCTTAAGAATAAGACAAGGGGGTTATTCACTAAAGTTCAAAATGTTGAGTATAGGTGTGAATTCGCCAGATACAGTCGCAATAGGCTGCTACTGTCGCATCTTTATAATGAGAATATTGTTGCAGTTGCGACTTTATTATGGGAAAATTGTCGCAATCTTAATATTAAAAAATTGATGCAACTTCGCAATGGGGATATTGTAGCGGATTTCCTATGGGAAACCGCTGTTTGCGAATTCGACAGTTGAATTCGCACCTTAGTGAATAACCCCCTGAATACCCAGGTGCACATAGGAACGAAACTAAAATGGCAACAAGCAGCATGGTATTATGTTTGTGCAGTTTCACTTGTTTCACCTTTTATTGACAGTAATGGTTAATGGCGCTGATGTATATAAAAATTCTTGCATTTCAGGATGAAGTTGAATATGTATTAATATATTTATTTGTGAAACTGCTGCTTGAGTAACTAACACATGATAACTTTATAGTATTATGGTTATAATTATTCAAATATGAACAAAAAGTACAAGGAGTATTGGGAAAAAAAGAGAAGTACCATAAGGAATATCAAACACTACAAAAATATAAAAATAATAAAAAGCAAACCCTTGTAACCTGTGAGAACCTAAGGGGTTATTGGCTAAAGTGAGAATTCGACTGTCAAATTCTCAAACAATGAATTCCCATAGCAAATCCGCGACAGCGACAATTTTAACCCTTTAACCCCTCAGCCCCTAAGGGGGTTATTGGCTAAAGTTCGAATTATTGTATAAAGATGTGAATTCGCCAGCTAAAGACAGTCACAATAGACGGCTCCTGTCGCATGTCGTGACTTTAGTATGGAAATATTGTCGTGGTCGCGACTTTACTTTGGGAATATTGTCACAGTCTCGACTTTAAATTTGTCGCGGTTGCGGATTTGCTATGGGAATGTACTGTTTAAGAATTCAACAGTCAAATTCTCACTCAATAACCCCCTGAATATCTTTACTTTTCATAGTAAATAGCTGCTTGGGTATACAGGGATAAAGGTTGACTGAAGTGAAAGCCTTAGACTGTCCCTTCACAATAATCAACTAGCGCCAATGACAAAAAGCTATATTTCACTCTGAGTTATTATGAATAAAATTCATCCTTACATTGCATGTAACTGCAATTATAATTAATTGACTATTTCATTTAAAACACTGTTAACCAGGCATTGCTGTAACACTTCCTTTTAAAACTTGATGACAAACTGTGTTGATTAGAATCAATGGGATGTATTTACCAAGGTACCAATAGTACCAACGTACCAAGAGACATTACATTAATTGTAAGATCAAAGGAGCAGGGGCCTTTTGTTTCAGTTACCTCCTGGCACTTAGAGTGATGTATCTTGATGATTATAAAATTATTATTTACTTCCCTTGTACTATGTTAAAGGAGAATTAAAAGCTCATTAGGGGTGATTCTTAAGTTGGGAGAGGGAAATACTTACCAATTTACTCACTCCAGCACTGCCTTCTTCTCTCACTAGAAAGCCAACCCGTCTTCCACTGCAGTGATGCGATCTTCTCCACTTCCTGCTTCCTTTTAGTTTTCCAGGAAGTTGAGTAGGTGCTGAAGTAGTTTTATATAAGAATTCAGCTTCTGCACTTGCTCAACTTGGTGAAAATCCATTATCGCTGCAGTGTAAGACAGATGAGCTTTCTAGTGAGAGCAGGAAGCAGTGCTGGGGCAAATAAAAACTCTGTATTTGCCCCCTCCCCACTTAAGAATCACTCCTATAGGGGGGATCATTCACTAAGGTGTGACTTCAACTGTTGAATTCGCAAACAGCGTATTCCCATAGTATATCCGCTAAAATTTCCACATTGTAAATTCATAACAATTTTTTAAAGTTAAGATTGCAACAATTTTCCCATAATAAAGTTGCGACTGTAACAATATTCTCATTATAAAGACGCGACTGTGACAGTAGCAGCCTATTGCGGCTGTCTTTATCTGGCGAATTTGCACCTATACGCAACAATTCAGACTTTAGTGAATAACCCCCTCTAGTCTTAAGGAGCATTAGTTTTCCTTTGAGCACTTTCCAATGTCTGTATTATAATTGTAATGTTAAGTTGTACAGCTCTGTGTAATTAGCGGCACTTTATAAATAAAGGATGAATAGGGAACCAAATTTTAGAACATTATTGAGTGTTGTTTCATTGTTCAACAATATAGAAGACACTGTATAAAAAAGGTGTAGAAAGGTACCCCTTATCAGAAGCCTGCAGATCCCAACATCCCTGCCGTTCACTGAGTACTATTTGGGGTCTCAGATTTTCAACTGCAGAATGGAAGTCGGCCAACAACTCTGGAGATAGCTGGTAGTAGAAGCTCAATGGCAGGATCTGGAGATCATAGCAGGCAGGTACAGTATAGAGCCTGAACTGCGGCTAGAATCAGGAGACAGGACTGGATGAAGATAAAAGCTCAGCAACTGTATGTTTTCAGTTTGGCAGCTCACAGAAAAAGCATAAACCTCTAGCCTAGGCAAGGAGGAATTGAAATAGAAATATTAAGTGGGCCTCTGGATTGGTTAGTGCTCAATTCCCCAACTGGGACTTATTCACTCCACAAGACTGATCACAGAGAATTGGAAACAATTATCTATGACAGTGATGCCCAACCTTTTTTGGCCTGGTGCCATATAAATTTGCGACATGTGTGTCATGGGCCACTTCAAAGTCGCGACAAATTTTAAAGTAACAGCTGTGACAATTTTGCCTAGTAAACTCGCGACTGTGACAATATTCTCATTTTAAAGACGTGAATGTGACAGTAACAGTCTATTGCGACTGTTTTTAGCTGGCAAATTCACACTTATACGCAACATTTCGGATTTCAGAGTTCGGGCCGCGGGCTAGATAGCACCGCATCACAGGACGGATATGGCCTGTGGGCTGTAGGTTGGGCATCACTGATGTATGATGTATTAGACACAACAGAGAATATTAGTAGAGGTAGAACTAAATCCATCTGTGTCTGACTGTTGGCTGGAATATCCAGAACTGAATTTTGTGATGGATACCCTACAACTAACCACAGAGAACAGATGCTAGAACAGAAGCGGCTCTGGCCCTATAGGCGCCCTAGGCAACCCCCCATCCGGCCCCACCCCTCCTTGCCCCATTTAACAGTGTCACAGTTAAATGGCCTAAATGGGCCGTTTGGAAAGCTCAGCTGAGCAAATATTCTACAGGTAACGAGTTCTGTGATTAGTCTAACGAGTAGGACAGGTGCGGTGAACACCTGATTTGCTTTCTGCACAAAAAATGCATTCAAAGAATTTCATGATTGCACTATTTCAAATTATTCTAATTCGTTGACCAGCACTTGTAGTCCTTTCTCAAAAATAAAAAAGTGGACCTCAAAGTGTAGCACCATCCCCAAAACACAGATCCCTCCTTTAGCAATCTGACCACACCCAAGTGGCTTCCCAGCTGCCTTTTAACCAGGATCTAGCCTGCAGCTGGGGTAATTTACAAAATCTGGACTGACCTCCAGAAGTATATTCGCATTATTGGGATAATATACCTCCCTTCAAACACAACACCCGCACAGTTGGCTTTCTACTGTATATGTATACTGTACTGTACATGTCAAATATAAATAACATTTCATTCAAACTTTTCATACCCTTTAATAGTTTCTTCACAGCAGATTACTGTTACTGTTGTGTAAATTATCAGCGTTTCATTCTTCTTTACGGCCCTATTATGCCACTGTTTTATATTTGTATTTTTTGATTCAGAAGGTTGCATGCAAGTCATCTACGTTGTGCGCTATGACACCCACATTTACACATTCGCATAATGTGTTCTGTTTACAAACATACGAATAGACTGTAACAAGCTGCAACTTTAGAGTGTTACAATTATTCAGTCCGACGTTTACTTCCCCATTGATTCCTACACATATATGTGAATAAACTGTACTGTACTGTGAGTCAGTGAGATCTAGTCTATATTACATCCTTTTTCTTTTCCTGGTCTTTGCAATAAAAATGCAGTAAATTTGTGTCACTTGTATCAGACACACATTAGTGTGAATAGGGCATAAAAATGAAAGTTAGTCTCTCCTTTTCCTTTGTTTACATGTTGTATGTAAAATCCTCTGTTGTTCATGTCTCAGCTCTTGGGCATGCAGCGCTTCATTTACTGCATTTTTTGCTGTTGTTGTTCAGATAACTTTTCCTTACACATTTACAAGGCATTTCAACTATTATTTACGCTAGTGGTGTTGATTACAGGGCACAGACAGCCCAGAATATATGGAATTTGGAGAGGAAAACTGCTCAGACTTTTAAACAATACTTTTCAGTGTGGTCATTTCTCCCAGGCTTGCAACCTGCAAACAATAAACTCTATAAAGAATGCAAAACTATTATTTTTCATTCTACGACCGAACAATAATAAACTCTGGCTGCAGTTCTCTGTTTTCAACATACATCTGTCCCAAAGCTTTAGAATGATTAAAAATTGCAGCACTTGCGAGATGTACAAGAATTTGCCACACTGCAAAAAATTACCATCTTTGCTGAAGTTGGCAAAGTGTCTAATTGTTACAAAACCACACATTTATGGGACAAGTCACATTTTAATAAAAATTCACGTGTACCTTTTATTTTACATAAAAGTTAAGTTGCTAGTTTTCATGCCCTACAATGTAATGTGATTTGGACATGTTATTTTCATAACAATCCTGCTAAGCATACTTCACTATCAAACCACAGCCACTAAGTATAATAGTTTATATTTTATTGGAAACATTGTCACAGATTCTTTGGATTCCAGTTGTGTCATAGGCATGAATGGAAAAAAAAAAAGGATTCATTAAATAATTAATGTGGATCTCCTCTAGATGTCACCCAAATCTTTCAGAACTGAGGTCATTTTTACTTGTTTAACATAATTTTTTTTTTTTAAAAAGAATAATATATATATCTGTATGTATATGTATTTAGATGAGCTTTTGAGAGATCCATACTCTCTATCAAGTCACGAGCAATAAGAGTATTGTTTGTGACTTGATAAAGAGAGTAGGGATCTCTCAAAACTTTGTCTATCTAAACTGACCGTTAGTCCAATAAAAAAGGTATCACCAAGTATTGCAATATGCATATGTGGACTAACACGACCACTCTGTCTTATCTCATGTTTCTTGTTAGGTAGCACTACAAAGTTTCTGTTTCTCAGACCGATTTCTACATGCTAATCATAAATTGAGAAATACAGTACGTGATGTCTTAGCATTATCTTACTTATTATTATTTTTATTGTGTATGCTTTGCGGGTTGTGGAAGAGCGATTTACATACACGTGCATGCTTTCACCATGGTTTGGCCATCAGGAATTCTTGTGGAACCCACAATGCATGTGACCTTCATGATATTCAAATCAGGTTTACTTTAGATTGGGATAAGTTCAGCTCAGTTCTTCAACGTCAATAGCAGAGTCAGTGAACTCTTCATTTGTGTTCTTGCACTGGGTTGAATCTTTACCTTCAGCCCTATGTGGAATATTGACTATTCACTCCTCTCTTCTCTAGCCTAATATGAAAGTGTTGCAAAGGAACAGAAACTCAGCCAATGCTAGAGGGCGAGTAGCTGTACAATGCTCACAATGGTTCTCTCTTGTATACCCATTTGGCAATGCTACCATAACTGGAGTAAGTATAAAGAAAGGGAAATGTAATTATTTTGGCATATTTGGAACTTTTGGAATGTCATAAGTTACTTACATCTTTCCTATATAGATTAGTCTTTAGTTTACAATTATACAAAGATACTTGTATACCCCAAAAATTGAATGTCACCTGTGACATCTCATGTGAATTTAATAGCTGGATGGGCCATTTTCCTATTTCAGCATATTGAATTCTTCTTCATGTGGAAAGAAAGACAGGGGATGAGGCAATTTATGTCTACCAGGCATGTTGCTGCACAATGATTTAGTATCTGGTAGGTAAAAGAATATATTAATTATGTAATTGTATGCTGACATGTCACAACAAATAGCATTGATAATGTTCCATTCAATTCTGTTCCTTCTGCTCATTTTTGGCAGTAATAATTTGCATATACAGGCAGGTTTAATAAGCATCTGCTTCCAGTACTGACTTATTCATGATGCATTATAACATGGCCATGTTATACAATATTATGAAAACAGATGGGATCATGGGAATAAAAACTGATGTGGTTATAAAATTGTATGTGTGTATTTATTCATTTATACAGCGCTGATATATTACGGAGCACTTTACAGAGATTCATCATTCACTTCAGTCCCTTCCCCATGGAGCTTACAATCTAGTTTCCCTATTCAGTCACACACACATAGACTGGCACAGATGTACAGTGGGCACGGAAAGTATTCAGACCCCTTTACATTTTTCACTCTGTTTCATCAAGGGGGATCAGAAGGAAATGGACAGCATGTGAGTTAAATATGAGTGTCACAGCAAAGGGTCTGAATACATATGTACCATGTGATATTTCAATTTTTATTGTTTAATAAATTTGTAAAAATATCTACATTTCTGTATTTTTTTTTTTGCTTTCAAGATGGGGTGCAGAGTGTACATTAATGAGCAAAAATAATTTTTTTTTGATCTCACCAAATGGCTGCAATGAAACAAAGAGTGAAAAAGTAAAAGGGTCTGAATACTTTCCATACCCACTGTATGTTTTAGATTGTGGGAGGAAACCCACGCAGGTATGGGGAGAACATACAAACTCCATGCAGATGAAGTCCAAGGAGGACTTGAACCTAAAACCATGCATTCTAACATTCCCTTTTAAATAGGGATACCTATGGAAAATACAGTGTGCAAGGCTGTACTAGAATATATTCAAACCTGTATCCAGAGCCGGCGTTAGGGGGGGGCAAAGTGGTCAACTGCCCAGGGCCCCTGCACAATGAGGGCCCCCCTCCTCCCTGTGCCGGTCCTCGGCA
>WMED01021804.1:0-11824 GCA_019650415.1 Pipa parva
AGAAGGAACCCAGAAGCGCTGATCACATGCGCTCCCGGGTTCCTTTTGGCTCCTGTTACTAATTAGGTTACAGGAGCCCTCCCCAAACCACGGAGGGAGTCAGCCAGGACCCCCTCTGTGTTGGATCAAGTGGGGGGCCGCAAACTATCATCTCGAGGGCCGCAGTTGGCCCCTGGGCCACGAGTTTGAGACCACTGAACTAGATGCTCTAGCACAGTGGTGGCGAACCTTTTTGACACCAGGTGCCGAAAAGGTGAAGTCACTCATCAACGTTGTCCCCCCGAAGTGCCGGCGCTTATGAGTGACGTCATTGTGCCTGCATTGGGGGAGGAGCGTGCCTGTGTCGGGTAAGGAGTGCCCTCCAGCGAGCGAGTGCTCCCTCGGTGTAGGCCGCGGAGTCGTGCTGAAAACTGTCAGGTCGGGTCCGCGGCCTACACTGAAGGCAGCCGTGGCGACTGTATGCATGCCCACAGAGAGGTCTCTGCTTGCCCTCTCTGGCCATAGGTTTGCCATCCCTGCTCTAGCATGTAAAGGAGTGCAGCTTGTTCAATAACCCTTATCCCTAACTGGTTTCCTCTTTAAAGAACCAGCCTCACTGACGCACTGAAAGGTACTCATAGACAACTGCATGAATTAGCCATCATACAGTTATTCACTTCTAGCCAGCTGTTAATCCAGAACTTCTTGTTTACTAATGTAGACATAAACTGCTATTTGTTCAAACACACACACATATATCCATCAGATGTACACTATACTAGATAGCGTGTCATATCCATTTATGGTATGCAACATACCCAAAGACAAGCCCCGACAACACTGTAAAAAGTATTCTAGACACTCTCAGTCATAAATACAGTATAAAATATAAGATATGATTAGACAGTGCTAGAGGATAGACCAGCGGTAGGCACCTTGTTCTTCCTTTTGGCATTGATTGACGAAAGAAAAAAAACAAACTGCTTTTTATCAATTTAATTTTTAATGTTTATTTATATATTTAATTTTGGTTTTCTTTTTTTCTGCGTGTTGTACTTTGTTGTTGCAACAGGTAAAATTTAAAAAAAAAAAAACTTTATTAGCTGTTATGTTTTCTGACTTCCGACCTTTTTCCTTTAGTGAAAGACAGGGTAAAATGGTTTGTTGGATAGTACACTAAGTCATACCCCAGATCAACAGTGCAAAAGTACTTTAATAATGCCTTATAGAGTAACAAACGTATACCCATAGTTCCACTTGGATGCAGAGTTCCAGACATTACCCAGATAAAGTGAAATGTGACATAGGATAAATGTCCTAAAGGATGTGTTGTATGTACTGCAAAGTGCCAGCAGATCTACCTTGTAGACTTTGGCACATAAGGCCCTGATATTTGCTATTTACAGTAAAATCACCAATAGACATGTGTTAAATATATGTCCAACTCGATTTATTTATAATATCTGCATACTGCATGGCTGCAAAAATTGCTCACTATTGGGTAGATACATATATTCAGTAAAATATATCAGTTTATCACTTTGCCAAACTAGGGCAAAAGACTTTTATCCATGAGTAGCAAACATTTGCATACAAAATACATTTCCTAATGGCAAATTGTAGACGCAAAATACTGCACTAGTAAATGCTGAGTGCAGAGCTCGCTTCCTAGTGACAAATACCCACGCTAGATTAATTTTTAGCATGTAATATCCATGTATTTACACCAGTGGTGTGCAGTTCATGGTTTCAACATGATACAGGGGTTGTGTGAGATGCAACATATAAAGCGATTAACAAGATTTAATTAAAAAAAATACCCTCTCATTTTCAAGCAGATGTTAAATCAGTAATGACCACATTGTGGTTTCAATTAAACCATTTGAAAGATGATACAGTAGAATATCTTATATTTCTCAGCAAAAAAACAATGTAACCAATACACAGCACTTTAACAGGTATCTCTTATTAGAGGATAAATAATGTACTGTTGGAAGATGGATTTCTGAAGTGCTGGATCTCTTTGTTCTTTGCTTTCTTCAGCTTTCCCTCACTTCTAACTAGTCACAATAGTAGGCAGCCACCACCTCAGCACTGAGTGTAACAGGATAAGGTCTGAATAATTGTATAGCAATTTTTACAAACTTTTATTTCACTTTGTCTTAATGGACTACTATAGATTGATGTGAATAAAACTTAGGGGTAATTCAGAAAACAGCGAAGTTCCCTTGTGATGCTTCTCATCAGTTCGCCGAGATGGGTACGTGCTCCCTGGTTTCCTGCAAGCGGAGATCAACGAACGCTTTAAAGGTACTTTGGCTCACCTCGCGACCACTCGAGTTGCCGAGCCGAAGTACCTTTAAAGCTTTCTCTGATCTCCGCTTGCAGGAGTCCAGGGAGCGCGTACCCGACTTGGCGAACTGATGAGAAGCATCGCAAGGGAACTTTGCTGTTTCCTGAATTACTCCCTAAATCTGGTTGAAAATAAAGCTTTATAATAAAATATACAGGTAGTCCTCGACTTACGGCGTTGATCCGTTCTTACGAGTCGTCGTAAACCGAATTTCGATGTAAGTCGGATCATACGTTCATACAGTATGGTTCGACTTACGTCGCAAAACCGTGTAAGTCGGAACAAGGCATCGTATAAAGCGTCGTAACCCCGAAACGATGTAACCCGAGGACTACCTGTACTGTGTGATGAGTGCTTGTATAGACACACAAACAGACACATTTCCATAAAGCGAACAGAAAGTTCAGTGGACTTGTAGAAAAAACAATAACACTTTTTTGACACCTTTTCTTTTTCCTGTTGACAGTCTGAAGTGGGCACAAATGCTCTCAATAAATGTGATATGGTTTCTTACAAGTTCTGTGTATAGCCATATTCTTGCTAATATATATTTATATATTACTCTTCTGGTGACCATTTTCCTAATTTGTGGTGTCTTTACATTAGACAAAAAATTGACATTATTTAACATATGTAAATGGCAAGAGTATGCTCTTGGCAAAATAAGAATGTAAGCATGTATTTGATATGTTGTTAGGCTTGGAATAGTATTTAGAAATAACAAGGCTGATTTTCTGTATTTCATTTTGCATTGAATAACCTTTAGGAAACTTTGAGTTAATTGTCTGATCAGCTGTCTTAAAAATTAATTGCCAACCCTGCTTTTATAGTCCTTCTTAAAATCACTTCATGAAGGCTCAGTAGAGGACAATGGGATATCTGTCTAACTGCAGAAATGGCTTTTTATTTTTCTTGCACAGAACAAGTCCAGTGCACTATTCAGGCTAGGTTGGCAATGATTTCTACCTTGCAGAAAGGAGTGGATATTTCCCTATATTCATACACAGCCAATGAGAATACACTTAAGTATAAGGAAGTTTTATATTTCAATCTGTTATTTTAGCAAATTAAGATTTCAGCGCAGAAAAAATTTTGTTTGCATAAAGGCAGAGCGTTTGCAGAAAAGAGGTTTGTTTCCATGACAACAGCTATTAGTTCAGAAAGTATTGACTCTGCTCATAGCAACGGAGGACTCATTTCCACCGATCCTAAATAGATTGAGTTGACATTTTAACAAAGTACAAAGCAACCCTCTTTATTTTAAGCATATAATTTATGGCTTTGTATTGGCGAGCTAAGTAATGAGTTTCAAATAAACTCATTTTCAGTTTCTGATGGTCAATGTCATTTTTTTGGGGGTCAGCTCACATCTGTCTATATTAAAATGGATACTAAAGTGTTTTCATGCATCTCTTGTTAATGTTACTCAGTGAGGTGCCAAGATCATTATTATTATTATTATTATTATTTCTTTATGTAAAAGGGAAAAACATTGCTCTGGTAGAGAAGCTGCTTGATATGTTGGGAAATCCTTATTTGTATAAGTTGTTTAGCACCAGTTGTGCGGAAGTAATTTGTTGTGTCTTTTGTCTGGGAGTGTTATTGGAACCTGGTGATTTTGAGTGACTTAAAGGGTATGAAAAGTATGAATAAAACATTATTTGTATTTGACATGTATACATATAAAAAGCCAACTTAAACATTAAAATGTAAAAATGATTTTGGGATTAGTAGTATTTGCCTCTAGTTTAAACAGCCCTGTTCCCCCAGCCATTCTATGTACAGGCGCTTCCTGTATAGTCCAGAGTGACATCATAGAACTATTCTTTCCCTTCTCCTTATATAAAGCCTGTTCCTAACCCTGAGCATGCACAGATGAAAGTCATTTGACCTCCTCTGCAATGGACTGTGGAGAGAGGAAGTCAGGGAAATGAGGGGGCATGGCTACACACAGCAGGGAACTCATTCACAGAGACAAAGCAGTTAGAGGGGGATATTGAGCTCTGCTGAATTAAGAGGTGAGTCAGGAAATTCTTAATAGCTATATTGCTTGACAGTAGGTAAATGTTTTTTTTTTTTTTATAGACAGGGTTTACATACCCTTTAATGAAACACTAACAAAAAAACAAACAAAAAAAAACCCTGGAATCTCAGCACCTACATTGGGAGATTGCAACAAAAACTAATAGTGTTACTGTATTTATCGCAAAACAATCATTTTTTATTTATATTGTTTGTTTTTCTTTGCTCTTACTTTTCCTGATAGTGCATAATTCTTTTCTGCTATATATCCATCATGTAGAAATATTTAGCCAGGTAAAGTTTTTGTAACATTTAACGAAGATAATAATTTTGCAAGATAATATATGGATTCATAACAAAGGTACAAGATACATAAATGTTGTGCCAAACAGTATGTACTGATCACAGAAAAGTTTTGTTAAAAGTGTTTATTACAGTTATGCCAGTAAAATGAGTAGGATTATGTACCAGTTGAAGATTTGGGTAATAATTGCATTTAAAGGGCAACTAAAGCTTCAGAAAAGCCTCAGAAAGATCTAGGCGAAGAATGTTGCGCTTTGTGTATAGAACTTATTACAACAGCTTATAAGTACACCAGCCCATTGAACAGTTATGTCTATAAAGCTGCCATTGGAGGTAGACATTTTTATTTTCTATATAACTTTCTTTTCTTGTCCAGTGACCCTGCACATGCTCATGTTCTAAGGGACTGGGGAAAAATACTTTGACTTGAAAATAGTGTTACAACTCATAAATAAATCTAACTTCGCACTGGCTCCTGTATCAGCCTAAGCGGTGTGAAGTCTGCCTCAGTGCAGTGAAATGAAAGCACAGTTCAAGTTATGCAATGTTACTACTTACTATAAGGGAACTTTTTTCATGTGTCTCTTTTTTTTAACCTTTAGTTCTCCTTTAAAGGAACAGTCTGGGCAAAGATTTAACAAAAAAAAAAACCCCGTTATTTACTAACTTTTATTAAATGCAATTTATTAGCCATTTACAAAAAAAAAATTCATGCAGACTCCATCTTCAGTCTCTGCCAGCGACTCTACAGCAATCCGATTCACCCGATCCCTCTAAGATGCGCAGTCCTCTCCAGCCGCGCTGATAATGAAGCCCCGCATCAGCATTTTTTATGTCACGCGGGAGAGCGTGCACTTCATCCAGGGAGGACGCGTTGATGATTTGCACGCTCTTCCATGTGACATAGGAAATGCAGATGTGGGGCTTCATTATCAGTGCAATTGGAGAGGACTGCGCATGTTAGAGGGATCGTGTGAACCGGGATGCCATAGAGTCGCTGGCAGAGACTGAAGATGGAGTCTGCAACACAGAAGTGCTGTACAGCACTTCTCTACAGGTAAGAAATGTTTGTTTTTTTTCAAATGGCTAATAAATTGCATTTAATAAAAGTTAGTAAATAACATAAAGGTTTTTTTTTTTTGCTCGGACTGTTCCTTTAAACCCACGGCTGACATGCATTTGGTGAGAATTAGTGGGTGTGTTACACAGTTTACAAAAACATTCAATTAAATCTGATTCAATTTTTCGTTCGTTGAACCTTCTTTTTTTTTTAAATTAATTTTAAAGGAGAACTAAAGTGAAAAAGTTAAAATATCTTATACAGAACCGGTTGATTACAGTCACAGCATGAGCTTTGCTGCTCCTGATGCCTCCCCCGATGCTTCTTCACAGCTCTGGCTGACTGGCAGCCAGCGCTGCAGCTCCTCCCACCCTGTAACACCACTGGTGTTTCAGGGCTTAAACATCGTCACTTTCATTACAGGGGCCAATGAGAATGCTCCCTGCAATAGTGTGATGATGTATGAGCCCAGGGAAGGAGAAGAAGGAGCTGCGCGCTGGCTTCTATGGGGAGAATTCACTATGCTCCGAAGTGAGGTGGGTAGTGTTCGCCTCACTTCGGAAAGACTGAAATGCGCATGCTGATGTCCTGCGGATATCAGCATGCGCACTAAAAGGATTCCCCTCTCGGCGAGAGCACTCGAGTCTCCTCGCCGGGAGGGGAATCCCTTTAATGCGCATGCTGATGTCTGCGTGCAGGACATTAGCATGCGCATTTCAGTCTTTCCGAAGTGAGGCGAACACTACGCACCTCACTTCGGAGCATAGTGAATTCCCCCCTGTATCAGCCAGCGCGCTGTGCCAGAAGCGTCGGGGGAAGCATCAGGAGTAGACTAATTACAGGACAGCTCATGCTGTGACTGTAATCAACCGGCTCTGTATAAGGTAAATATTTTAACTGTTGTTTTATTTTTTCACTTTAGGTCTCCTTTAAGCAATTCCAATACAATCCAGAAGGTTAGAAAAGCAAAGAAGAATTGAAATAAAGAGAAAAATAAAATTGATCATGGACTGGTCCATATCCTACCACGCTATTACAGTTGTGGGAATTTGTGAACTCCATAGCTTTCCAGAATGTGTATGGTGGGCAGCCACCATCTTAAGTATGTTGACCGAGTTGTGTTTGTTACATTTGCTATAGAGGCATAATGCAGTAGGAATATAAATGTGAATAATTTTACGTCTGATCCTCCAGATAGAGAGTTCAGATTTTGAAAGCATCTGGCTACTATAACTGTTTAAATTCACAGAGGCTTTCCTCTGCATTGCTGTTGCCTAGAAACCCTTGAAAACTAAAAACAGCACAAGCTATCCCTCCTCTACAAAATCTGTTTGGAGCGTGAATTATACAGCAGCGTTGTGCATTCTATATTAAATGGAATACTAAAGGTGCAAAGAACGTATTTGTATGGCATAATGCTTGTGCCAGCGGTATCAGATTGAATATTAGTATGCATGCAATAAAAACACCCACTAGCGAAGTATACTCATCACACTTTCCACCCATGTTAGTTTATGCTTTGTTCTTGGTGCCGCTGATTTGCAGCAAGCCACAAGGGTGTTTGAGAAACAGCTGTATATGCAATATTATCAGGCACTTGGAAGAGATCAGCACAGAGAAAAATCAATGCTCCTTAGTTTGTTTCACCAGGTTAAGAAAGAGAGGGCAGTATGTGTCACTGCATATTTTTTCATGATCTATTGTATTAGAAAGCAACCGAGCGCAAAGAACTGTGATGGGTCCACAGGACCTTACTCTTTTACCTTATTAAAGGACCAGTAACACCAAAAAAAATTCCCATTTGAATTGGCATAGCAATAATTGCTATGCAGCACTTGTAAAACCATTAAAGTAGAGCTAAACGTTAGCTAGTCTAGAGGTGATTCTTAAGCGGGGGTTAATATGCTTATCAATCTGGTGTTTTTTTCCTGCAACACTGGCTCCTCCTTCAGGTTAAAGTAGATCTTCTTTTCTTTACTTCCTGTGTCACGATCCCCTTTGGGTTCATGACTGCTTTTCAACATTAGAGAGATCAGAGCAAGTGCAGAAGCAGTGTAAGGTTTGAATAATCCTTCTGCGCTTGCTCACATTTGCAAGAAAAGAGGAAAAGATTTCCTGTAATTTGAATTAGGAGTCAGCTCTGCAGAAACAATCACATTTTGTCCAGTGTTGATGGGCCAATCCAAAAGAGGTGTTGCTGGTCCTTTAAAAAAAAAATAAATAAAAAAAAAAATATATATATATATATATATATATGTATGTATATATATATGGATAAGTGTAAATTGATCACATTTTGTTGACTTATCATGATACTGACTGTATTTTTTATTTATTATTATTTTGGGTGTTTTATTCTATACATAACACCTAGATAGAAAACTTGAATGTAAAGTGGTTGGCTTACTGTGTTTCCACTGTGGTTCTGGTTTCGAGGTTCCATAGCTAAAGAAAACTCTTTCTCTTTATTGATGTGAGTGTTTAAAAAAAATAGTACAATGGATGAGCAACAACAGGGTTCATGCTTTACATCCGGAAAAGGTTTTAACATGTTCATCAGACTTACAGCGGTTATAAAACTGATCATAGTAGTAGCTTTCTTGGGAAAATTGTTTTGGGCTTTCAATACTTTGTTAAAAAAATTCATCCTTTTCTAATGCTCTTTTGCCCTGTCCTTAATGGTTCTTGTGTATAAATGTAAGTGTCTCTTAAGATCAGATTAATATCAGAATATAAAGTTTACAAAGAATATAATGTATATGAATATACCGTGCATGATATAATAATATTGATACTTTGTTTGTATGTATGTATAATTTTATTTATAAAGCACCACAAATTTACGCAGTGCTTTACAATTCAGCGATACAAGAACAATACAGACAAGGGAAAAGTGTCTTAAACAATACAAGTAAAATATCACACGGATACATCAAAATAAGTGCTAGGTTGTGATTGACACAAGAGATTGGAAGTCCCTGCCCCATGGAGCTTACAATCTAAGTGGGAGGAAGACTTACATACACAGATAGGGCAATAAAAGCTGTAGAGTGTGTTAAGACATAGGTCCATAAATGCAAATAAATAGATCAAAATAGATATAGATAAATAGAGTGAATAAATAGATAAATACAATAGATAAATACAGATATTAAACATAAAAATTATACATAGAATCAATGATAAGAATCAGTGCTAGTGCTCTGACAGATAGGATTTCAATTTGGTTTTGAAGGTGGAGAGAGAATGTACCTGTCGGAGACAAGGGGGTAAAGAATTCCAAAGGTGAGGGGCAGAGAGTGAAAAGGGTTTAAGACGAGAAAGGGCAGTAGTAGTATGAGGTACGCAAAGCTGGTTGCTGTTAGAGGAACGTAGTGGACGCCGAGGAACATACAAACATAAGAGTGAGGAAATGTATCTTTATTTTGTTCTGTTCTTTGATTCTATCTAATATTTTAATTTAATATAATATATTTAATATTTTAATTTAAATGGAGATCTTGGGAAGTCCTAAAGAGTAAGGGTCTTAGGCATCCCTCAGCTCTCTGACCTGGTATTCATGCGTAAGCCATTGCTGGTAGGCTCACAGTTTCAATATTAAAGAGCACAGCAGGCTGCAAGGAAGTGCTCTTACCTGCTAGAAGGGTTAATTTAGCTTTTCACAGGCAGGCTGGCATTTAGCTTCCCTTTAAGCACTAATGTGAAAAAATGAATTTTATTATTAACACAAGCTAAGTGTAGGTTTCTCTGCTTGCTAATTACCTCTTTAACACCTTATTAGCTTCCGTGGTTGTTGATTACACCTTTTGGGTAACACCCATCAACAAAGAATGACATTGTAAATAGCTACTTACTGTTATAGAAGCTGTAATATTAAGATCACTAGGGAGCTGTAACAGGAATAGTTTAACAGCTCCAATACCTCACAAAATGTGATTATATATCTGTTTGCAAGGAGTTGCTTGAACTCCTAGGAAATACACACAGGAACTGCGATTACTTGACATTGAGCATATCTACTTCTTCCTTATGCACAAGAGCATCTGTAATGTTTAGCATGTTTGTTTTACTAAATAAAATCTTGTTGCACAGATCGCAAACTTTTTGTTTGATTGTAAATCTTTTGTTTAAAAAAAAAATCACTGTTCCTGTAGCTATTTTCAAAATTCAAACAGCTGCATCTTTCAGTAAATACAGTGTGTGCAATAAGGATGCATTCTTAAAATCAGAATTATTTATTTCATTGGTTTAGGTTACAGCTTTTTTGTACATTGTTGCATAAGATTATTCACATATTTCATCAGTGATTTTGTTTTATAAGAAATAAAAATATTTTCCATAGAATAGCTCTTCTTTGGCTTTATACAATACAGGTAACTTGGCACTCACACCTGCAGGCAGAGTCAGCCCCATAGCTGTGCCCACAGGGTTATGATGACGAACTATGCTAGTACGGCATATGGAATGGAGCCATACAGTGGATAGATGGGTTCCTTGTCCAGTCTAGCCACCACTGAACCCTAGTTCCTGCTCATGACATGCTTGCCTATTGCTATGACAATGCAGAAGCTTCCATGTTTGCTTCAGAGGTTGGTTCTGTGGCATATACTTGAAGCATTACACTTTTCTATGGTTTGCACTACTGGCTCAGTAGAACAATAATACCACCGGTTCACTTTGATTTAAGTCTTATTTTGGGGCACTGTAGGCTTTTACACTGAATCCAGAAGCAGATATATAAATGGGATTTATAACAGAGCATACGCAATCCTCCGTATCCCTCGCAAAGGGTAATATGTGGGAGTCTATGTAATTAGTATTGTAAGTAGACACTTTCATTTATTTTGCATTCTTTTTAATGTATGATATGGTGCCAACCCAGCAACTGCAGATCAAGCCAATTGTTCCAAATTTAATAAGATATGTCTTTCCTGTTTGTTAAAAAAAAAAAAAAAAATCTCTTGATAAATAGCAAGCAATCATTTTGCTGCCTGATTGTTCCACTTTTGCTTTAACATATACGTTGTTCAATATTACAGGAGCTGCAGTTATGAAAATGTCATAATTTCATAGTAGCAAATATTTTACTAAACATAAATGTTTCTAAGGCACAACTGCAAAGCTTCATTAAGCTTCAACCTACATATCTCGTATTTATGATTATAAAAAAATGTATTATTTGGGCCCCTGTGAGTCATCTGTGCTCTTCTCTTTCTGCAGTGCGTCTCCATGACAGTATTTCAGAAGAGGGGTTTCATTACCTTGTGTTTGACCTGTAAGTATTTCTATTCTAGAATTGGTTAAGCTCTCAGTATGGTTACTAAAGCAATTCAGCCCAAATGAAGTAACCTAATTATTTATTGAATTTATGTTTTAATGTTTTTTTAAAAAGTTTTATCAAATGAAATACTTAAAAACATTGAAATCAGATCTTTCTATAGCAAACTCAGATGCTTATCACTTACTATTAGTCTGTGAATCCCTTTTTGGTTCTTAGAAGGAATGTAATTTTATGTTTTTGAGGAATATTGGAATTGTCTATTAATATCAGTTCAGTTTAAAAGGTTGTAAGTGGGAAACAAACTCCTGGAGATTGACAACCCTAATTAAAATCAAAGCTTGCATTATAGCATATTCATTTTTAGTATTTGTAGGGCTTTTATGTATAGTATTTCTTTTAAACATGGGTTTCCAAAAATGTATCTATAAAGAGAAAACAAAATAAATATATATCTATATAGACACACACACACACACACACATGACTTTTTAACCCCTGAAAGTCATCCAAAAGTTGGGGGTTTTCTTATACACCAGGTGTAATTTTCCCTCTCCCTTCCTAGCTATTCCATTGCCCAGATGTCTGTGCTGTAGAGCTGAGTGCTACAGCGTTCCGTCCCCAGCAATTATGTAACTTCCTGTGAGCGACAGGAAGTTTAATTGTTGCTGGGGAGAGGAAACGCTGTAGCACTCAGCTCTACAGCACAGACATCTGGGCAATGGAATAGCTAGGAAGGGAGAGGGAAAAGGAGGGGGGGTGAACACTAAGATAGTGCCCCCCTCCTTCAGAGGGTAGTGAGTAGGAAGGAGCGGGCAGCACACTGTGG
>WMED01021806.1:0-11823 GCA_019650415.1 Pipa parva
CTGATTTTGGGGTTTGTACATCAAAGGGTTCCCCTGAAGAAAAAAGGTTGAAAAACACTGGCCTATGCAGACATTTATCACTGGTGTGTGAAAAAAAAGTAATTATTGCATAAGTCTGGCACAGTTGAAATATAGGAGTAAGGCAGCAGTTTAAGTAAGCTCTTGTTAGTCCTTGATTGGAAGTAAATCCCAGAGTATTATACTGAACCATCCATCTGTGTTTAGCTACAGGTACATCTAGTTCACTGAAACAATCTTGCAGAATCCTCTTGATTGTTAGTTGAAGCTGCTGGCTCATATCTAACTTGTCATTTAGATCACAAATAACAGATACATTGTATTTAAAATTGGCTGACCGATGTACATTTGAATGTGGAGTGCAACACATTTAAAACATAAATTTGTAAAAATGAACCGGCACTCCTTAGACTGCTTAAAACAAGGCTGCTAATTGTGTTTTTAGTATTCATGTAAGCTATGTGACATTACAGGCAGAGGGAGAGCAAAGGACAGCATGTGTTTTCTTGTGACATCTAAACAAGAAGAAGCAGAAAAGGAAGAAAATAACTTACTTTATGAGACACTGATGAATGAAGCAGTTACCCTGCTGCAAGAAGAACAAGATGAATGCTTTCTCCAGAAGGTAATTGTCACTGTTAGTCACTAGCTAAAGTTTTTTGTTCCTATCTGATTTTGCCGGAGGTATTTAATACAGTTAGCTGGAGTAGGGGTTACTGGGTAATGTGTATTGTTGTTGATGGTCATTAAATAAAATGCAGCAGGGAATTATGCATTATCGAGGAGACACTGAACAATGGTGGTGCTGGGAAATAGTCAGTGATTGGCAACTTTACAGTATTAAGGAAGTGCGTACTAATGCTAATCCCATTACATTTAAATCACATATCTTGATGTTATACTAATCGCATCCAGATGATGTGTTAATACTTTGGAGCTTTCCCTGCAAGGATTGTTGCTATAATAGACATATTTCCACTACATTACTTGTATCAAATTCTGTTTGTGTTTAGATGCATTTACTGTACACTCCTAATGTGCATCAAATGCATGAAATAAAGGCCCATGTGCAGTAACTCTAAATTATGAAATACTTGAAGCTGAGTAACATAAATGGACTACATGAGAGTATAAGTGTTAGGATGCTAATTTAAAAATTTTCAGTACATTTGGTGATGGGTATGACCAGATATAGTTACATGCTATATGTGGTTAACCATAAATGTATATGATTTCCACTAGAAAAATCTAGTGATCTTATGATGTAGCAGAATTATCAGCATTGCTTTGTAACCCAACAGTGTGTTTTGCCCATGGAAATTTTTCAATTAATGTCAAAAATAGCCACTCTTATTAGTGTATGCTGACCATGTTTGTTAAGGCCACACTGTATCCCAGAGGCAACACAGTAGTTTATAAGGCTGGAAAATGACACAAGTCCATCTAGTTCAGCCTATTGGAGATTTTGAGCCACTAAATACCCTGCTACCCACAATCCTGTGGTTCTTGATCTTGTATAAAGTAATCAGATCTTGTTGCAATAATCATTGCTTAAACCATGGCATTTATCATAGATGAGCGCAACTGCTATCTTTTTATGTTTATTTCAATGAAAAAAAAAGTCTTTATTTGAATTGAGCAGTTCAGATTGCTTTTCCACTGGCTCAGTCAGTCAACTACTAAAAAAGTTGTTTTATCATTGGCATGGAACCACTTTATTTGATAAAATCCCTTAGAAAAGAATACAAATTCTGAATGGGTTAACCAGTGTTGTAAGCAATGATGTTTGCCTGTTCCATTAAGGCCTTCAACTCATGGCTAAAATATTAGGGCTTTCAAAACTGCAGACAAAGATGTTTTTGAGCAGTAACTATTGAGTTTACCTCAATTATTTTCCATGCATGTCACAGGGCTACCGGTAGGTCACACTCTTCATTTTTGTGATAAAACATAGACATTTGCATTCAGATAATCAAGGCATTTAGAGACTATATGAATTAAAAACTACAAAAATATTTTTGAATATTTCAGGTGATTAGTATTTATAATTGTTACATTTGTGGCAGAAAAGACCAAATTCTCTTATGTTGTGGGTGACACAGGAACACTGGGTAAAAGGTGCCTTCCATTAGGAGGTAGGACACTGCAAGGATCTGAATTAAGATCCTCCCACTTCCCTTTTATCCCTGCCTCTTCCCCTTTCCAGTCAGTTTTTACTGTGATCTCTGCACAGGAAGGTTCTCAGGACAGATACCTCTAGTGAGGTTTGATGCAAAGATTATTTCGGTCAGTGATTGAAACCAGGGGTGACACCTGAAGTCAGACCACCAATTCTGACTTCTACAAGTGAGCCCCCTTCATGGAAAACCCCTGGATCTGAGTATTTAGATGGACTGGCATAACAGCTTTATACTGTCTCTAAGCTTGCAGAGCTTCAACCCTGTCAGTAGTGCTGCCAGTTCAAATCTTTCAAGCTATGGTTAGCAGACTCTAAATCCAAGAAGTCTCTTATTTCTCTTCCTTAAGGGAAAGAGAATGCTTGAGAAACAGCTGGAATCTAGTATTCTCAGACTACTAGTGGGAAAACACAATACTTCCCCAACAAAAGGCTAAGCCCAGACATGGACATAAATTTTGCAACCAATCCATCTTATGACTAAACAACAGTCAGCAAGATCATCCCATCCCCATGGTGGAGGTAGGCCGAAACATGTATCAGAGCCTGGATCTTCATTACCTCAAACCACTGACTGCTGGAAACTTCCACGGGCTATAATACCTGGGAGTATTTTTTTTCTCCCTAGATTCCTTACGCTTGGAAGTGACAAGCTTTTCTAATCATTGTGGCACAGCTTCAAAATGCCTAGGTCAATTTTTTTCCAGTACCTCAAAACCAAAAGTTTGATTTCTGTTTGACCTCTTATAAAAGGATGGACAGTTTCATCCAGTCCTGGATTTAAAGAAACTGAACAAGTTGGTAGTCTACAAAGGTTCAGGGATACATCACATCCATTATTGGCTCAATACAGTTAAGAGATTATCTCTTTCTCTTTGATGTATGGGATACATACCTCCACATCTCAATTCATGTGTTACTTCAAATAAACCTTTGATCTGTTTTCAAAACAGACAATTTCAAGTTCAGTTCTGCCATTCAGCCTTTCCTCACCACCATTCGTGGAGAATCTCAGTTGAACCATTGACTGGCAAAATCAGTTTGCAAATAATCTTTTTTTGGGTGTACTTTTCAGTTCAGAGCACCAAAGAGTATCCGAACCTCCAGACAGGGTGGGAAAAATGCAGACAGAAGTTAAATCTTTGGTGCAAATCATATCCATCTTGTACACCTTGTATGAACATTCCAGGTGCCAAGGTTTCCAAAATATAAATTGTTCCCTACACTCAATTTCTCATTCACCTTCTCCAGGGATTGATTCTGCGGCCCAAGGAAAACACAAGGATTCCCTTCACCTATCAAATATGCTTTTTTTCTAGTCTGGTGGATACTTCCCCAACATTTTTTCCTATAGTCATTCTTTGCAAAACTAGGTCATCACATCCAGAACCTGGTGCAGTTATTCAGCACCTCTCAGCTCAGAGAAGGTGACACTTGCAACTGGGATAAAAGGGAAGTTGGAGTGTCTTTGTTCAGATCCTTGCAGTGCTCCACTGATGGGAGGCACCTTTTTCCCAGTGTTCCTTTGTCCCTCTTCGACTAAGAGAAACCGATTTAATGGTAAGTTATACTTCTCTTTTTAATATGGGTTTCTATTGCTTGCTATTATGTTAGTTACTTATTTCTAGGCTTTTTTCATATGTGTGTATCATTCTAAGATCCAGAAAATCCAGAAAGAGGAGAAACAAATGCGTGATGTGAAAAAATTGTTTGAGAGACCAAAGCAAACAGAAGGCAATAAGAAGTTGCTTTGTGGGAAATGCAAAACATATGCCTGCAACACAGATGATATTAGAGTAATACAGGTGAGCCAAAAGAAAACTATTATGTCACATTTTGTATTCATTACAATATCACTATAGCTGTAAAGCATTGATTTGCCGCTTCATAATATATTGGTTTAGGCTGACCATCTAAAACAGCAAATTGATTCTTTTTATAAATTTGACTTTTAAAGGACCATGCAGTGTAAAACACCATCTTTTTATACATATCCCATTAATAATTATGGAGAGACCTTTCAGAGAGGTTTTCTAGTAAAATTAAAAAAAGAAAACAGCATTAATTTGTGTCAGTATTGTAAATGTTAACCTATATAAGCCAATAAACCAAGATATAGTGTTGTAGTCTGTGTGAACCTGCAAAACCATACTAAACATAAGGGCTTATTAATCAAAGTGAGAATTTGACTGTCAAAGTGAATTTTGATCACTTTGGCTCATTACGCTCCAATAGTCATGAATTCTCTACTCATTATTCACTAAACAGGATTCCCATAGCAACCTTGCCATTGGGCACTTTAATCTGGTGTAGTAAAACTGGTGAATATGACACAGTATGTCTTGACGAATTTACAAGGTGGTTAGGTTGTCCCTAGAAAATCCTGATGCAATAGTCTTCATTTTAGTGAGCTATTGTGGTTGATCAAATGCATGCTAACATTTCTAGAAATTTGCTACATCTGTGTAACCCATTGAAATCAAAGGGTTTTGACTCACTTATTTGGATGGATTTATGGGTATTACATGTATTGTTCTTGATTCTGGGGTATTATGAAGTATCTTGTAAAGTGTCAAAGGCTAATATAAAATACAATAGAAGAAGAGTCTTCTGTTGTAGTGAAATATTCCATTGAAAGGATAATTTTTTTAAAAAGTTTCTCTTCCCCATAAAGTTATACATCATCATGGATACACTGCTCCGCTACCTTATTATTATTTATTTGTTACTCTGATTTATTTTTAATTCGTTTATATAGGACATGGGAAAAAATGGGCAGATTTCCATCTCTAGGCATAAGTAATAATTGTTTATTTCCTTTTAAATAGGTTTCCCACCACACAGTCATTGATAAAACATTTAAGGACCGGTTTATTACTATGGGTATTGCAAAGCCTAAATCTTTCAAAGGCTACAAGATGCAGTTTCATATATTCTGCAAGAGTCCAAATTGTAATGAGGAATGGGGAGTATCTGGAATATACCAGGGCTTCTGTGACATTCCTCTAATAAAAATCAGTAAGTTTGTTATACAAAATCCAGATGGAACTCAAGAATACAGACCAAAATGGAAAGAGGTTACTTTTACAATGAAGGACCTTAGCACAGATGAATTGTCTACATTATTTTCTGCTTTCACTAAATAGTATTGCCATTTACAAAACTGACCAGCATGTATGGAAGAATATTCCTTGTAGGCAGGTTTAAGAGACTCTGTTGCATCTATCTAAATAATGAGCCAGTTCTGCAGTTTGCAACTGTAATGTATTCACCCCCAAGCTGGGTTGGACTCCAATACATTCAAAATCTGCTTTGGACTCCCAGATGTAAATATTCCTATAACATTTTAGAAGGGACTATTGTACTTATATCTACATACAGCTAAAAAACAATCTATCTCCATATTGCAAATTTATTCACCCACAGAAAAATTCCTGGCCAAACCTAAACTTAAGTTTTTCCACCACTAGAAAAAAATCAGGTCAAATTTGAATGCTTGACACTCTCAGCAACTTATATGGTTTGGCCATATAGCTGCTATAAAAAAACAAAACTCCAAAACTGCTCTATCTCATGAGAATTATTAAATTCCTTGTATCTGTTGGGTTTCAAACTTAGCAAAGCCCCATTAATGTATGCAGCTTGTAACTTCCTTGACTTATCCCTGCATTACAGATCATTTTGTGAATATAAAGACAATTAAACGTTATCAGATCCCCACCCCAGTCTCACTTCCTGGAACCTTCTCACAAACCCAGCACAGACTAGCACAGAGTCCTCTGACATATATCACAGATCTCTTCTCTATATAACTCAAGGTCTCAACTTATCTACTTGGATTCAACTTAACTCCTTCTTCAACCTCACTATAGAGACAACACTATTTTATTGTTTGAACAACTTCAGACCTTCTACACAAGATGCCACCGGGGAGCTATTCAGCTAATACTGGGTTATATTTTTTCTCAAGCACACCCTATTACTCAACTATACCAAGAAATAGTATAATTTTTTAAAATACTATCCTAAATCCTGCAACTGGATTGGAGAGACAAATCTAACAAGGAATAGATGCTCCTTTTTCTCAATGGGAAGAAGATTTTCAGATGTTCTTCACAATCCATTTAATGAACTATCACAGTTGGCCTCACAAGATTTTAGATGTACCACTCACATCCTACATAAGCTAAATAGACTTTATTCAAAATCCTGGTGGAGACTCACTTTGTAGACAAATAGGTGTTGTGTTCTACATGTGGTGAGAATGGCCAGTTGTTATTTCTTATGTTCTCAAGATTACTGGCTTTACTCTTATTTAGGTCTCACTGAAACCTTTCATCACGCACAGTGTGCCATTCCCTCTTTTGAGATACTGGAAAAACTGCTCCACCAGCTTTCAATCAACTTTTGTTCTACCAAAAACCGCTATAAATTTGCTAATACCTCTGTAAATTCTTGACTTCTTGAATACATCCTTGACATCTGCTTTAGATTTCCTTAATATTTGATATTGAATTAAATAGACCTTTAACAAATATGCTGAAAAATACAGTTTGCTGAGCATTGCATTGACAATGATTTCTTTTATATAATGACTAATAGACTGCCTATCAAAGCCTCCCCTAGAAAATTCAGCCTGATAATGAAAGATTGTGTAAGCCCATGTAGATCATGTATTTATTACCATCTGTTCTATTACCTCAGCAATTCTGATGGCAACTACAGTATCTTAGTGTCAAATACAGTCTCCAAACAGCAGGAAATCACTCTTCATTGATTCCATTGTGGTCATTGTGGTAATGACCTGATTAGACATATGTTTATAGCAATATTTTAAAATGTGGACTTGTAAAAATATGTGTGTTATATGCTTTTATGGAGATCTTCAGTAATAAACGTTAATTATATACCTTGCCTCTATGAAAACTATTTCTTTACTCATTTCAATTCTTAAAAGAAGAATTCAGACTTCTATAGATACAAAAACAAAAACAAAAATATGATACAGCGCCAATGATATATGAATATTTCAAAAGAAAAAAACTTAAATTTAACAAAGGAAATATCCCGCAATATGCAGCTTTCTCAAGAAGGCTTTTTCACAATCCTCTTCATACAAGAACATAAAACTCTGTGGGAGAAAGCGCAGATCTGCGCTTTCTCCCACAGAGTTTTATGTTCTTCTATAGATAACATAGTTCTTGGAGCATTTCAATTTCATGCTTCAACTAACACAAACTTGCAACAGCCACATCTTTCTTTTCATAACTGAGCCAACTGAGAACATTGTGCATGAATTCCCATACCTCAAGCTATAGATCTAGACCTTTTACCTATCTTGCCTCCATCCTTTCCTCTTTATCTTTTGAATGCCTGCAACCCTTTAACTGCACTGGAATGCCATCAAAATTTGGAACTTCAAGCCTGTCCATTAATCTTATCCTTGTCGCATCTAGTAGTTAGCCATTACATATCATTGGACACAGCTACATGACAACCAAATGTTGTGCTCATCATAACCAAATGAAGAGAAGGGAGATATCAGGATAATGTCACAGTTTTGATTTATATCTAATATTGATAGTGTGATGGAAGTGTCGACAAGATGTGTGAAATGTGCCAGACTTTGCTACAATGCATGCGGTTTGCTACTCTGTACTGATCCTTTTTCATCTAATTGCTATTTCCTTTCATATCATCTCAACATATGGGCTCAATGTAGACTTTACAGGATTGTCTCCATAGACGCTCTTCTGATTTACATCCCCCTATCATGTTTGCTACCTGACATGCCAAGGAGAAGGCCACCAATATAAATGACCCTGCAAAGTCTAGAATATCCTCATATATACCATTCTGGCAAAATTCTATATTGTCACATTTTTTATTACTGAGTTATCAGGCCAATTGTGCATGGATAAAGTTTGATGTTTGAAAGATGGGCTTGAAGGGGACTCTTTCTAAACATATCAACAACTGGTAACTCATTTTAAGGAACCACCCCTACAAAAAATGTCTTCAGCTACCTTATGCCAACATGTATCAGTTAACCCAAACTCCACACTTTATACAGGTCTTAAACAATGAAGACCTAATGAAACAACAACACCAGCCCAGACTGTCCTTGCATCAAATTTGTGAAAAGTGATTTTTATTGGTTTCTCCTCCCTAATGAAATAGTAAACTACTGATGTTTTTTTTTTTTTTTTAATGTAATGTGGGAATGTGCTCCTATATATAAAAGTATTGGAAAGAGGTTATATGCACCTTATCAGACAAAGTCAGTCTAGAATAATGTATAAAATATGTTTATTGGGTATTCTGGATACATTCGATGGACTGGACCTACTATACCCACTGGACCTCACTAATTACTTATCTATTTCCATACTGCAAGCTACGTACCTGATCAGAAGTTCAACCTTAATATTTGAAGATAATGTAATGTTATGATGCATAATTTCTGTTGGATATCTTAAAATGGAAAGTGGCGGGAAGACACACATGTTTACTTACTGCATTTCTATGCAGTTTGGCTTTAACTGTGCTGAAAAGTCTTTTTTGTCTACCTGTCCCTTTTCTCTCCCTTTTTCTACTTAGCTCACTTTGACCATCTCCTGTTTTTATGCAAAATTATAATTAATAAAATTAAACATGTCATTTCACCTCTTCCTCCAGGACTTCTCTCCATTTAAACCTGCAACTTTCTACCCCACCCTAGCATATTGTTTCTTACATTCTCTTACCATCTACCCCTTTAAAAAAGCAGTTAGATTTTTCTAAATGCTGTCAACACATTTCTTATCAATGTAACATTACCCCATTTTTGTTTTGTCAGCTTCAATTATGCATAATGTATATGAAGTATTCTATTACTATTATTTATATCCTCTTTAGACTTCCCATCACACAGTCATCGATAAAACATTCAAGGAACGTTTCAGCACTATGGCCCATCCAAAGCCTAGAGGATTCCAGGGATACCAAAAACAGTTTAAAATATTCTGCTCAACACCAGATTGCAAGGAGGACTGGGGAGTATCTGGCATATACCAAGGTTTCTTGGACCTTCCTTTGATAAAGGTTGAAAAATTTGTGGTTGAAAACCCAGATGGAACTCAGCACTACGTAAACAAATGGATCAATGCAACATTTACAATGAAGGAACTTAGCACAGAAGAATTGTCTGCATCATTTTTAAAAGATTTTTAGAACTCTGTGCCAGCATAAAGAAAAGATTGACAGGGTTATTCACTAAGGTGTGAATTTGACTGTCGAATTCGCAAACAGCGGATTCCCATAGCAAATCCGTGACAATTTCCCCATTGTAAAGTTGCGACAATATTTTAAAGGTAAGATTGTGACAATTTTCCTATAATAAAGTCGCGACTGTGACAATATTCTCATTATAAAGACATGACTGCGACAGTAGCAGTCTATTGTGACTGTCTTTATCTGGCGAATTCACACCTACACGCAACAATTCAGACTTTAGTGAATAACCCTCCCCCCCCGACTTTTTAAGGGAAATGTATGACATGGTGATAAAGTAAAAAAAAAAAAGTGTGGCAAAGTAGTTTTTCATCCATTTATTAGTAATGCATTATTCACTTAGCATCCATTTTGCCCCAGCTGTACCTGTTGTGTCTCTTTTTGTTGTTGTTGTTCTTATATTCAAAGTTTGAGACAAAGTACAGTAGAACACCTGCCAGAGTCCAGGCATTAGAAAGGTAGTTATGTATTTGTGCAAAATATTTTAGTAATTTTCATTCTGTCCTTTTTTTCCTTTTTTAACCCTGATAACTGGTTCATGTAAAAAACATTAGTAATTTCTGTTTGTGTCCTTTCTCTTTATATTAACGACAGATTATTGCAACATTGCTAACATGTATTAAACAAACCAAATTGTAAAAAGGGAAGCAATATGGAGCTTTGAAAACTTTATAAAAAAAAGACAAATCAAATCTGCTAAAAAGTTTAAGCAAATGCCCAAGTAATTGCACTTTTAATGATCATTGCTATTATTTTTTATCTCCCTTTTTATTATTGCGATATCACCACTTGATAGAATTCTCCCTTTTTCTTTTATAGAGAGGTGCTCATAGCCCTAAAAAACTACTGCACTTCTTATATAAAGTAAGCACTGTCAGCTTGGCCTGGAGATATGTTACAGACCCTAGGTGGACATCATCACTTTGAGTGCTGTTCTGTGAGCTTGCATTGGAATGCTCTCAACCAAACATTAGCCTGCTGAATTTATATAATGTGCACTAGTCTAAGCTTCAATCTCAAGTATGTTCTTAAGGACAGTGTTTGTGCTTGCAGCCACTAAAGGTCAGCTTTTATAGTTAACAGTGCTGCAACCTACATTTTTAGGTGCATGCATTTTTAAGTGCACGACCCTTTAAAAGAACAAATAAAAAGTATTGCATGTTGTAAATGCATAATAAATTTTTTTCTGATATACTTAGTAAGTCTTTTATGTGAGCAAAGGAATTAATGGTACCTCCTGTGTAGCAGTACTCAGCTCTTCTTTGTTTACTTCCTGGTTGGAATCTTTTGCCACTTACACAATGGCGTCTCAGGAAGTTCAAAATTAATAGTTAATGAATTACCGTGAGCAATTACAATAATTACAGCTAATGGTGTATGCTGTCAGTAGCAATAGCGCACTGATACTGGACATGAGAGAGAGACCAAATCCATATAAAAATAAAGTCAATATTTCAGCCTTTTCTTTAGCAATTGTTTGTGCTGAGTTAACTACATCTTTAAGAATAAAAAAAAAGGTGTATGACAGTTTAAAGGTTCTGATTGGTTATTTAGCATTATCCAGCCTGTCAGTCAATTCCTTAACTCTGAACAGGAAGTGGCTGAGAGAGGGGAGGAGCTTCAGTAACAAACTGGTGCTAAATTGTGAAGGGTGGAAATAAATAAATAATTTATATGACAGAAAACATTTATTTTACTTTTATTTAACAATGTCAAACAGACAGCAAATAACTGTTGGTGCCTAAACTGTTCCTTTAAGAGGCATTTATTCAAGCAACTCATTACTATCTACTTTTTATTTTCTTTTAAAATGTTGTGCTTTTGAAGAATTGATTGGCAGGTGCAGCCCATTAATGGCAAACAAAACTAATCATAACATAAAGGAACACTATTTGCCTCTGAATTAATAAGTTTGCGTTTTTACACTTAGGGCAGGGGTCTCAAACTCAACTCAGCATGTGGGCCGCAGAGCAAGATCACAACCAGTCGGCGGGCCGCACTAGGTCTACAGAAGGCAACAAACATGCAGTAGCCAGTATAAATATAATTATGTTAGAGCAGGGATCGGTATTAGGTTATTGTGTGCTATTGTTTTAGAAGACTTAAGTGCATCAATATCCCCTTAAATAACCTAAAGTACCGTCTCTATAGCAGTGTCAGTCTGAGCACAAAGAGCAGTAAAGTCCACTGTTAGCGGGCTCAATGGTCTGCGAATCTTTGGTGGTCAAATGGTAGCTGGCAAGGCATGGAGACGGCTGGACGCGTTTCTCTCTAAAAACTGAGCTTCCTCTCACGGTTTGTCACTCTCTGTCTCTGCACGGCTTTTACAGGATGTATCGATCATGTGGGGTGCGTCT
>WMED01021807.1:0-10192 GCA_019650415.1 Pipa parva
ACAGGTGCGTGCGCCCCCTTGTTTGAGTCAAACAGTTTGACTGCACGGTGCCAGCAAGGGAGGGGGGGGCTAAAGGGTGGTTCGCCCAGGGCGCAAAACTAGCCAGGACCGGCCCTGCTTCCTGCTATAGATCTTCTTAGTGTTAACTCTATCATTTGATAGAAATGTTGTCTGATTCTTTCTATTGTTTTAGGAATTAGGATTCAAATGATGATCTAAATGTGGATTATTTTTGTGTTATCCTGTTATCCTGTTATCCTTTTGGTGATTTAAAAAAAAAAAGAGATATCATCCCTCTGCACCACCAGGCAGTGATGTTTGTAGTTTGGTTCAAAAGAAAGAAAAGGAAACCTAAAAAGAATTGATCATTCTCAGAGATTCAACTTTCATACATAGATCCAGAACTGGCTATGGTCCACGTGACACATTGTTATTTAGTTTTTATTGAATGATCTGTTGAATCAGTGTTGATAGCTGTTTCATTCTTGTGAACTGAACCATTGCCGATAGAGTAAAGCTCTACTTTCATGTAAGCAAATTGTAACAAATATTTTCAAAAGTAACACCTAATATTTTAAAAGACAAACTTTATTTCTTTCTCTTAAAACAAATAGAATTTTTAGACATAAGAAGAACAGTTATTTGACTGATGTATCATCCAGAATATGCAATAGCTGCTGTAGAAGAGAGGTAGAGATTAGGAGGACTAACAAAATTGCACTGTATTTATAGGAAGATGAATGGTTCAGCAGGTGGGTCTAAGTGTCAGAGAGATTTTGGGGGTTATAGACTAAAGTCCAAATTGTCACATAAATGTGTGAAGTTGCCACTGCCCCATATTCAGGTATTCAGCCAACTCTGCAAATGTGGCGAATTCACCCGATAATGACAGTTTCACATTGCACAATAAACTGCTACCGTAGCAGTCGTGACTTCCTTATGGGAATATTGTCGCGGTTGTGAATTTGCTATGGGAATCCTCTGTTTACTCAATAAGGAGTAGAGAATCAGAGCGTAGCCACCCAAACTGATGAGAATTCACTTGACAGTTGAATTCTTACTGTGATCAATAACCCCCCAATAGCTCTTCCCCCTCCTAGTGAACACTAGCACTATTGAATGGATTCACATATAGGCAAATCAGCTTCCAAAATCAAGCAAGTATAGAAAAAGTGTGTTTAGAGTACAAAGATATGAAGATACAATTTCATGCAAGAGTAATTGATTAATAATGTGGTTTATTGAGTAGAATTTTGAAGTATTATCCCACTTCATACTTTTACACTGCTATATAATCATCAATGGACCCTAACGCATTTGTAAAATCATAAAATAATAAGATGTTTCCAGCAAACTGGAATCCTAGACCTTTTTTTTAGAATGTATTCCCCTGGTTAAAAAAAACTGTTCACAATACCTAATACAACATTTTTTTGGAATAGATCTTCATGTAAAGGGACACTTCGGCCAAAATTGGAAAAAAATGTATATGTTAGTATAGACTGATTACTAACTTTTATTAAATGCGTTTAATTTTCAATTTTGGCCATAAAATACATTTTCTTACCTATATAGAAGTGCTATCCAGCACTTCCTTGTTGGTGATTCCATCTTCTTTCTTTGCCACCGACTCTACAATGTCCTGTTGATGCAGATCCTGTTCAGCCGCGTTCTCCTTTTCTGCCGCTGTCCCTGTGAAGCCCTGCACCAGCATTTCATAATAGTCACATGGGAGAGCATGCGCATCATCAAGGGATGACAGTCTTTATTGTCACTTTTGAACGAACAGTCATGTTTCAGCACATTTGAGCTCTGCCATCATCTTCCTACTTTGCTACTTTAATCTGAGAATGCCAAATTGGTGAATTGGACGCTGTATGCTACTTTTTAACGCTACTTTGACAGACTGATGCTTAATAACTAGTCAAATTACGAATGCACACGCTCGCAAAGCAATGAGTAAAGCTCAGTCTGAGACTGTTTTAAGTATCTAAATTGGATGCAAGAGGTTCCTGAATATGCAAAAATAGGGGAGTGTCAAATTAATGTAAATCTGGAACTTTATGATAGTGTTCAGACTTTCATGAATAAGCCCCGTACTACCACAGTTAACTTTAGTGTTCACACACATATATTAGAATCCTCGATCATATCGGGGAGTAGTATTCCTTTAACTGATTATGTTTAACATACACATTTTAGAACGCTGTGTGATTTTAATTGGAACTTCCCAGCTGTTTTGGATTAACCAATCATGGTGGAACAGTTTTTTCCTCATTGGAATTTGTAATTAAAGACATCATTGATAAGATGAATTTCAGTTCATCATCACTAGTACACAGACACCCTATGTTGTGAAACATTTCCCATCTGGTCACCGTTTGTTTCACGACAATAGAAATATACATTCTGATAACAGATGGGAAACACTTGGCCCACCTAGTCAGCTTGATGTTAAGATGCCCTGTTTTTTTTTTTTTCTGATAAACTTGAGGAAATGAAATTAGAATTTTGTATACTACAAGGAAGGGAACTCTGAGGACACCCAGGTTAATGTCCAGAACTTATAAATGAATACCTGGAATATTACAGAGAACCCAGAGTGACATTTTAGTAAGAACAAAACACTAGTGAGTTGATTAATGCAATTGAACTCTGTAATGATTATGATGTCCTTGTCCAATGGATATTGCTTAAAAGTTTAAAGGAAACTGATTCTTCTCCAGCTTGTAACATGTGCGTTGTTGCTTTTTGTGATAGAATGTTGTTATGTTAATTTTTGTTTTACTAGCCAGTCATACTAACATTCTAAAACATTGATTGGTAAGTCGATTTCTTTGTTCTAAGTTCACATAACCCTTATTGAAGTTTAAGGAAAGTTATTGACCAAACTATACATATATATTATATTTATAATGTAGAAACATAAACTTAAACATTGAAAAGTAAAAACAATTTTGTGTTTTTGAGTTCTTAATCCTGCAGCTTTTCTCCTCCTGCATTAATATGTACAGACACTTCCTGTATAGTGCCCAGAAGCCCCCCTCCCACAATGAGGTCACACAATGACTCATTCTGCTAGTGCATGTTTAGTAATCTGATACTTTCCTTTCACTGCTACAAGCCCTGCAGCATTGAATTCCAACCAGACAGTGTTGGTTTTTAAGACAGAGAATGTGAGAGGGGTGGGGGCATGGCCTCATACTCTACAGGAAGGAGGAATATTTTACAGAGGGATAACAAGTGCTGCAGAGTGAAAAGGTGAATGAGGATTTCATTCAGCGTTTTTCCACTTTACAATACTTTAATGGGGCAACCTTTATAAATAGGGTTTACGTACACTTTAATACTTAATACTCTATGGTTTCCAGCCCTAGCTTATTATTTACGACAAAATAGGTAACAGTGGACAGACTGGATCCCAGGGACTTTTAAAATATACAAAAAGATTTATTAATAAAAATGGAAACTGATTAATGTCTATAAAGGGACATACCACTGGTGGTATTGAAGAAAGTGAAAGGAATACTGAGGAATAGGATAGAAGACAGCAGACAAATAGAATTTTTGTTGACTATGACCAACAGTCCATTAACTCAACTGTTGAAATGATTTTGCGTCATTTATATTGCTACACTCCAATGGTGACTAACTCGCTACTCCTTATTCACCAAGGCAGTGATGGCTAACCTTTTGAGGTAAGCGTGTCAGAATTCTGTCGCAGTCGCGACGTTATGATTGGCAAACTGTCATGGATTTACAATGGAAAATTGTGGCAGAATTAAAAATGGGAAATTGCCGCAGTTTTGACATGGAAAAAAATGATTGCACTATTAATATGGAATTGTCGCGGTTACACTAAAGGAAATTGTTGCTATCGCGGAATTTCTAAGGGGGGTTTTCGCTGTTTCAAATTTGCTATGGGACCACATGAGAGTGTGACACAAATGGCGCCATTACGCCTGTCAGCAAAAACGTCTCGGCGTGTCATAGGTTAGCATCACTACACTAAGGGGTGGATTCCCTTGCCAAAAAGCAAATGGACGTGAGGTTTGTAGTGGGGTGCAGCTTAGTCAGTCAAACAGCAGTAGGATTCATAGTGATGTGAAGTGCAGTGGCATCCTCTCAATAACCCACTAACTCTATTAAGTGAATAATACATCCTTTCTATATCACTGTATTCCTAGTTCATGTTGTCACTTGGTCGCAGTGTTTACTGTTTTAAATGAACAGTTGTATTGGGCCACACTGGTGCCTTGTAATAAACATACTACTTCACAATTTTAATCTGGTGAAGTAAAACAGGTCAATTTGACACAGAATGGCTTTTCAAATGCACTAGTTCGACAGACTACGATGCTTGATAAATAGCCAAATTACCTGTGCACACAAAGTGATGTGAAGAGTTGTGTAAACCTGCATCCAAATTAGATGTGAATTTGCCACATCATAGTGTTTGCTAAATATGCGAATATGGGGAAAAGTAGAATGGATGCGATTTTTGACCTAGGCCATTAACTTATAAATTATAGAGAAGTGTCTCCAATGCAGTTCTCTGTGGTTGCTTTCCATTCACATATAAGTGACGCTGACTAGTAAACAAGACAGACAAGTGTGCTGTTTATGTAGAGCAGGGGTCGGCAACCTATGGCTCTTGAGCCAGTTGTGGCTCTATTGATGGCCACATCTGGCTCTTTGACTGTAACGAGTGGTGCTCACGTGCAATCACCGCTCACTACAGTCTGCCTACTAATCACCGGGAAGCACTGTAGAGAGACAAAGCTCTCTTAGCGCTTCTGGTTTGCTAGCCAATCAAGAGCTGGTGATGTCACTAGCTTCCTGGGTTGCTAGCCAATTCAGAACCGGTGATGTCACATATATGACATCAGCAGCTCTGGATTCAAAAGGGCTGAGAGATCCACACCTATATGGCTCTCTCAGCCCAAAAGGTTGCTGACCCCTGGTGTAGAAAGTTTATTAGGTCAGTAATACTGTTAACTATCAGTAACAGACAATATAAGCTTGTCAACCTGTAAGTTTAGCAGGAGATGTTTTTTTTTTCTGATTCTGAGTTTGGCAGCCATATTAATTTGTGATCATTGTTAAATTAATAACTCTAATAATCTTTAGTAAAACTTCCTTTATCTTGCAAAGTAAACAAAGAAATTCAGGTAAAGTTTCAATGTAACTCATGCCTATGCCTCAATACATACAAAAAAAAAAATCCAATTTATCTTGTAGACAAAAATCATACTATGCTAAAAGATGTGTATAGAACGATTGTCAGTAATTCAGTAACAATAATTCATGGTATAGCAAAAGAGTAATTTAGCAGCTGTTTGCTAGGTGGCGCAATGGACCCAGGTGTGCAATATTCCTGGATGATAGTAATTGTGCTCATACTGCCCTTCAATTAAATGTAAAAGTAAGGGTAAGTAACATATGTATTAGTTAATATGATATAACAACAAAAGCACTTTAAGCTGTCATGAGGTGTGTATTAAAACAAGATCTACTTCAAATCATCAGCACGGCTATACTCTAAAATAGCTTTGTTGATTGTAATACTATTAGTCCTAGATTGGTACTATTAGTCCTAGATTGGTACTATTAGTCCTAGATTGGTACTATTAGTCCTAGATTGATACTAAGGGGGGAATTCACCATTGTGCGAAGTGAGCTCCGAATCCTTCGGCTCACTTCGCACATGGTGTTATGCGCTCGCTCAAGTCCTGCACGTGGACATCAGCGAGCGCTTTAAAGGGATTCCAGTCTCGACAAGACCAAAAGAGTCACGTCACCGAGACTGGAATCCCTTTAAAGCACTCGCTGATGTCTGCATGCAGGACTTGAGCGAGCGCATAACAGTCAGTGCGAAGTGAGCCGAAGGATTCGGAGCTCACTTCGCACAATGGTGAATTCCCCCCCATATTAGTCCTAGACTGATAATTAGCTATGCATGTTAGAAACATGGTATTTATTATATTCCTAAAACTGATTGTTTCATTTTTCCAAACCAATCTAGATTAACAGAAACACCATGCCAAATCCATGAATAATCCATGTCACAAATGAAAGATAGAAAGCATTATATCACCTAAGTTTTAACCTTAATTTTGGCAAATTATTACTGTGCAAAAAAAAAAAAAACAAACCCTAAAGTGAATACTTTCAGTATAGATTTATAGATTTATTCATAGATTTAGTAAAAGTACCCTCATTGGGGACATGACTTAGGTCTAAAACATAGTGAGCACACTGCTTTTGGTATTCCTGCATTCAGACCATAATGTCCCTTTAATTCAAATTATTCCACCAAGTTAATTTATCAAATGGAATTGGAAACAAATGGATGAAAAGGAGAAAAGGAAAAAAAGTGGACATTATTTTGGTATAGGCGTCTAGGGAATAGTCTACTTAGATCTAGGAGCAGGTAAAGAACAGTCCCTCAGCCTTGACCTTAGAAATTGAAAGAAACAAATAGGCACTCCTCACATCTTCACACTAGCTAATGAATGGATCTATCCCCCACTAAAACACCAGCTGCTTGGAGTATTATTTGTAGCTTTATTATCTTTATTCAGATCAAGAGCAATTCTGCATGATGCACACACATGAAGGTCCTAGTATTCCAAGAATTATCTTATCTTTCACTATTTCTTCTCACTATAGCTGATAATTTAGTGACTCTATGAAGTATGATGTGCTAATATTGGGAGAATTTCAAATGCGTGATAGGGACAGGAATGTAGATGTTGCCAAATTCTTAACAGCAGATACAGTATATTGTGATTTCACTGTGTGGGGCATCCCTCAAGCAAAAAGGCAAAAACTTACCAGTCGTTACTATTTAACATCCATTCACCCACTCAGCTAATGTTAGTTAGATGGGAGAAATCTTAACTTACACTTTATTGGGACAGAAAAGCACAAGCAGGGTAAGGGGAGCAAAGAACAAACTTAAACATGCAATATTGAGCACAACAGGGTAATACACAAAGTTTGATAATACAAATAAAAGTATGAGAAGTGAAAGAAGCTGTAAAGCAATAAATTTAGAACAACTGGATTATTATGGTTTCCCCACAGCAGGAGGAATAAAAGCACTCAAGGCTAGGTAGGACATAAATAGTGCAGACAGAAAGGACAACTCCATACTAGTAATTTTACTGACTGTGATTAAAGAAAGACTAAAAGTTAGGTTTGTGTACTGCAAACTAGTTTCCATTGTTAGAATAATTGTTCAAATTTCTATGTGGTTGGATCCAAAATGGTATAAGTGTAGAACTCCATTTACTCCAATAGCACCGGGATATTTTTATACTGTATACTTTATTAAATGAAAGTGTTTACTTCAGAGGGGGTCTCATTCATAGAGCATTACATGTACAAAGAAGAGACAACTGGTTTAACAGCATCCCTTCCTTGTGTTCTTTAAGGAAGAACGGAAGATCGGTTTTATACCAATACTTCTTGGGATTAGCTATAGCATCACATATAGATATCTAATTAGAACCTTGAGATGGGTCTCAGAGTGCACTTATGTGTTCATAGAATAGTTTCTTCCTACATGAAAGGAAAAAAAACATAAGGATGTTGTAAATAAGGGATAGGATTAAAAAAATATTTGGTGAAAGGGCATATGTAAACTGTGTAGCAAGGCCAATGATCACAACAAGTACCCAATTATTGACCAGAGAAAACACAAGGCAACAACTAACTTATTAAAACTGGGTATCCCTCACTCAACTCACACATTTATCTGGCTTCTTCAGGATCACAAACAAACATTACTCCATTCAAATAGATAAAAATACATTTAAGGAAAAAAATCTCATCTCTTGATTGAGAACAACAATAGCATAATTTTTAGGTTCATATTAAGATCCGCACTCCACCTTCCACAAACCCAGAAAATATTATAATCTACTCCGAATGTTTCATCTAACAGATGAATGATAAGGGCTATGCAATATTTTCCCAAAAAGAATCACCTTCCCTGTGGTTCAGTTTGTGGAACCCAACAGATTTCTTTGATGAGCCATTTGCAGAAGGCTTCTATGTTTCCTTTTTTTGGTGTGTGTTTTTCTCCTTTTCATTGTTGGGTTTTTTATGTAATAAAAGCTGTGTCATCTACTTAATCTATATTTATTGAAAGATTTCCTAATGGAAAAAAAATGTAATACATTTAATTTCATGTAAGGGATGAGAGAAAATCCATTTTGACTTGTCTACTCCAAATACTGTGGACAAGAACCATTCCCTGAAACCATATACTATCAGACATTTCATTTGAAGATTCATATACACGTACAAATATTTGGTAACATGTGAGAACGTACAAATGGGATGGTCACAAACCAGTTTTAATGAATACAGACTATTTATTTGCCAATACAAAACAAGTAATCTATGTGGTGGGTATCTAAATTTTGTCTTTGGTCAAATTTTGCATGCCGGCCATTTCATCTTGTTTGCTTGTTCCTGTTAAAAATGTCTCCATGTATATATGTATAATTATATGTCCTTTACTCAGTTCTATCTCTTTATAATGGAAAAAACCTCAAAAATTAGCACAAATCTTGGCTCTTGTGAACAGAAACGATTGCCTGCACACAGTTTGTCATTGCACTGTGCACATATTTTCACATAAAAAAAAACCAGGGGATTTATCAAGCTTTTCCAGAAGTCTAGTAACCCTTTGAAACCAATCAGCTGTTACCATTCACTGGTTTAGATGAACTAAAATTTTGAAAGCTAACTTTATATTGGTTGGTATGAGTTACTAGACTTCTGTACATGATTTCCCTTGTTGGTGAATTCCCCTGAAAATATTTAGAGCAAAATATTGCTCTTCCTTAGAGAGAGAGTTTAACTTTAAGTGACATCACCTGTAACATTAGGGAATACCACTGACAATTCTCTTTCTTCCCAGGGCTGGAACATATAAATAAATGAGAAAAAAATAATGAAAGTTCACTGTAAACAACATTATTTAACATTTGCTTCTAGCCATGTGTTCCTCTAATTATGTAATTTGTTTATGTAATCTCAGGCATTCACAGCATAACTGGCTGTGAAGTTTATCCAGGAAATAAAGGCTATTTTTCCAATATGGCTATCGTGTTATGTTTTCAGAGTCCATTACAATCATTTGTTTAAAAGATGATCATGTGTACTCCAAAAACAACAGTCAACCAAAAAGGTTCTCCAAAATCTAACACACACAGTATAATCAGGTTATTAGTCGCCTCAGATGCAGTGAATGCACTCATACACTCAATTACTAGTCTATTGCCATTGTAAGAACTAGATCTTGGTAAACTTGGTGCATTAAATGTTGTAGCAGAATTTAATTTACTCGCAATATCAACCATGCCCTGCTCCCACCCCTTATATGTAGGGGTGGGAGCTTCAGTCCTTGTCCTGTTGAGCTTAAAATCTAATCACACACTCAATTAACCTGGGTAGTATGTTTTTTTGGATTGTGGGAGGAAATCCACACACCTACAGGGAGAACATACAAACTCCATGTAGTTGAAATTCAAGGTGGAACTGAACCCAGAGCCCAGTGCTGCAAGGCAGCAGTGCTAACCACTGAGTCATCACACTGCCCACTAAATTTTGACGGCTTTGAACATTTTAACAATGCAAGAATATTGTAGAGATAGGTGTAAATTAAGTCAATCACAAATGTAAAAATAAATGATTGTATTATTGGTATTCTTCAGAGACAAAAGGAAGGTGGTCCCTGCCCTGTACAGCTTATAGTTTTATTTACATTTATTGTGTAGTGATGTGAAATCTACTGAAACATCTGAAACATTACAATAATAGCAAAATAAATTAGGTTGTTAGGGTTTACAGATATTTGATAGAAACTTCCGACAGATTAATCAAGTGTTTTAATCGACTCTCAGATCTGGGCTAGTAGCTTTCTTCCCAATGACGCTAAAACAGAATACCGGACTCAGAGAGAGTACCTGCAGAAGTACAGGGTACCAATGTTGCTGGTTTATGGCAGACTGGAGGAAGCGTGGAGGAAGGCTGGAGGAAGAGTGCAAGATATGAATTAGATGAGAGGCTGCTCTAAACCGGAGATACTGTGAGTAGCCATCTTCTTTCTAATTTACTTCCATAATTCTGGGTGTTGCTAGTGTTGCACCTGCATTTCTCTGTCAATGGAGTTGGC
>WMED01021808.1:0-11823 GCA_019650415.1 Pipa parva
TATCTATCTATCTATCTATCTATCTATCTATCTATCTATCTATCTATCTATCTGTCATTCGACTCTGCTAGTTCAAAGTATTGAAGGAGGGGGCTTATGGCAGGGTTCCTGTCTGCCATAAGGGTTCTGTACACTCAAAAGACATATAAAATATATCAACCAAGCAGCAACATGAATTCATAGGAAAATGACATCACTTCCTTAGAGCTATTTTGTGTGAATTCACATCTGCTACTATTTGACTAACCAATTCTGCTCATGTCTTCACCAAAGGGAAGGGTAGTTTAGTGAATAAGAAGAAGCGTATATCCATCTGTCTGAGCCTAGCCACCAAAATAATGCAAATTCACTCCACCATTGTTGAAGTCAGTGTTTGATGAATTACCCCCTCCATGTAAATCTCTCACCTTACCAGAGTATCTCTGTGCCATTACATCTCCTGCTATTTCATGCTTGACAGAAGGCATCAAACACTCAAACATCAATCTTTGATTTGATATGTTCCATTGCCAGAGGAACAGAGTGGCAGCTCCAACTCATGAATATAAATTTGCAAGTTAATATGGATTAATTCATTCTTATAAATAGTGTACATTTTCCCTTAAATATTTTGGAAATATAATTTTATAACTTATAATAAGTACAATAAATCAGATAGTTCCAGGGGGAAATTACATGTCTTCTGATATAGAAATATTACTATTCTTGCATCCAGTTGTAAGGGGATTTCTTTTGAAGGGGTAAAAACTTTACATCCCCCTTTGTGATATAAACACAATGTCTTAGTTTTCAAGCAAATTCTTTGCTTGCGGCTCTTTTAAAGAAACAGTGTCCTTTTTTTCTCTTTTTTTTTTTAGCAAGCTTATTATAACAGTTGCAAAAGGGATTCTACTGAGACATTATAGCTCCTCCAATCAGATCCCTTAAATCACGATCTAGCAGGGATCTGATTGGAGGAGCTATAATGTCAATCATCATCACCCAACCCTGGAAAGAAAAGGCAGAAGTCAGGCTGACAGGGAAGATGACAGAGAGGAATGCTGTTTAAAGGTACATTTTTAAAAATACATATATATTTAAAAAACGTTTATTTCATTACTACAGCCTAAATAAGCATTAGTGTTTTAAGGTGACAGGTGCACTTTAAGCTTGGAATGCAGGAGATTACAGAGGGAAAGCTGACTTGTGTGTGGGCCTTAAGAATTAAGTAGGGCAAAAATGTCTGGGTAAAGCGTACCTTTTCATGGAAAAATGGCCTGTACACATCACACACACATTTCCTGGTGCAGGAGTTTATCAGTGCTGCCAACACAATCATTCTGCGTCACATGAAACAACTGCTGGGGAAAAACGCTTCTCCCTAAGGTATAGTACTGCATATGTAAAGATGCAATTTGACTATAGTTTCCCTTTAAGTCAAATTGGTGGCCTAATGGCCAGTATACCTGGAACTTTAACCCGCTGAGCAGTGTGGTGACTCAGTGGTTAGAGTCAAATTGGTTGCAAATTCACCAAATCATAGAGTCTGATGAATACGGGGAAATGTTGAATGGACGCTATTTGGACCTTTAGCCGACTGTTCCCACTTTGATAAATAACCCCCTTTTATTTTGAACTGTTGCACAAAATTTCTCCTGGCATAGCCTCCTGAGTACTGTGCTTTACTGTTCCCTAATGGCTAAAGTACAGTAATGTGCAAAAGCTTTAGGCAGCTGTGAAAAAAATGCTGCAAAGAAATGCTCTTATAAAGAGAAGTGTTAATAGATTATTTCATCAATTAACGAAATACAAAATATGAGCAAAAGAGAAATCTCAATCAAATCGATATTGGCTGTCATTGCCCTTTACATCACTTTGTGTTGAAGTCACTTGGATTTTCATTATGCTGCACCCCAGCTTTCCATGGACCCTGGCTATTAAACAGAATAGATCAATCAGCTACAATTATACATGAGTTTTACATAGTGATTCTATTACCTGCATACATACAGTGCCAGCCATGCACAAATCACCGCTGAATTACAGTACAGTCATTTCAGCAGGGACTTGTAATGTATTGTTAGGATACACACATGAATATTAGATTTTTATTAAGCATTGAGCAAAGCTTGAGGGGACTAAACAAATAATAGAACAAATAAGAGGTTAGAGGGTCCTGAGAGCTTTCTTTTTGTTTAAGATGCATGGAAGAGTGAATCCAAAAGTAAATGGTTTGTGGCAGTATTACATAGAGGAATAAGGGGATGACGGTGTCAGGCTTTGTCAGTGGGAAGGGGGTGTTGTACTAGGCTAAATGAGAAGAAATTCATTGAATTCATTTAGCTATAGGTTTCCGTTTAGTGGTTGGTCATAAAGAAACTATTCCTAAGTAAATCCAATATGATGTGGAAATATTAAAGGGATATCATCAGCAGATGACATAAAAAAATGTTAAAAAAACAAACTTTAAAACACTGTATACTGCTTAATAATGAAGATAACCGTTGACTTCTAAGCCTACCTGAATCAATTACTTGTGAAACTGAGAATTAGGCTGTACCATAATGATGAATAAGAGGGGTGCAGGGATATATTGAAATAAAGTCTACTGTGTAGCCTGCCTATTTGTAGATATACTGTATATGCGTGGCAGGACGGCTCAAACTAACCTACCAAATCACCCCTTTCCCCAAAGACACAAGAGAAAAACAAATACCACAAGGATGTAATCCAGTAAATGCTGTCCTAGAGGACAGGCTTTTGATTACTGTCCCCATTAAAAGTGTCAATCTTTTTAAAATAGTCTAAACCAGAAGTAATGCAGTGTTTCCATTGATATAAATCTTTTCAAACTGCTAGTTTATATAATAAGCTTTGTATGGATTATAAGATAGCAATTATGGAAAAGATGGTATGTGGATGTATGGTTGCTAGATAATTGCTCTTAGGCAGGTAAACATTATGAAAACCATTTGCTGCAGTGCTAATAAGTCATCAGCTTAGATGCCAGATGCAGTCTTGCCCTGGTCTATATTCACTGTATATTAGCTATGTCTATCCTAGACTGCCAGCAACTTCTTTCCAGTGCCCACATCTGGCTTGGATTAATAGCTGGTTACCTGGAATGTATTGCTCTATAGATATAAAATGCACACACAGTTTTATGTATTGTTTTGTTATGTGCTGTTGACCCCCAATACCCCCACCCCTTACATACACTCTACCCTACACACACCCTATACACCTCCATAACTAACGTTCTAATGAATCTAGAACCAGGTCACTTCACATTATATTGACTATAGAAAACTGTAGGATAATGGTACAAATGACTCTAAAAATGTAACTGGGTTGTAAACCCTGCTTGACTCTGCTGAAAATCTCCCCTGCTATACAGATATGTTTGCCTTTTCAGCGCACATATTTACTTGGTCGTTGAATATATATTCTTATTGCATGTTTGCATTATTTATTTCCATTATTTATTGATTATTTGCTCTGTTTATGCTGTTGTGTGAATTTTTTTGGGCGCGCTAGCCCAATTAATATTATGTTTTCATTTCCTTTTCTTTAAAAGGACCAGAATCCCAAACAAAACAAAAAAAAATCCCAATGGCATTGGCGTGGCAATTATTTCAGTACAACACTTGTGAATATGATATCTTTGGAGTTTAATTCATGAATTGTATTGCTTTCTGTCTGTTCTAATCTTTACTGGTAGCAGCCATGTTGTAAACAGACCTCACCCAGTCCCATTGTTTTTCATGGGGTATTACGTAACGCATATACAGGAAGTGTTTGATAAATAGCTAAATATCATCATTTAGAATTTTTGAAAGCCCATATTCAATATAAAGTAACTGTAAATGGATTTGAGGCATTTAAATTTGTTGGTGTTACAATTTTTTTAAAATTTATGTGCAATTTGGTTGGCATAGGAAGGCACAGGTCAGCTGTGTTTGATGCACCCTTAGCATTATATAGAACGATGGTCATATCTGCGACCACTTGCATTGCATTTACTGTGTATTGACACATATAACTATGATTGTAAATACTGTGCCTGTTATTGTGTGTGGAGTTGTGCTAACACAAACAGAGGTAAGTCAGCCAAGGGACACATAAGCAATATTCATGTCCGTTTTCCAAATTACCTACTTTTGGGTTTAACTGCAGGCGGGGTCGGCCAGTCCTCTGTTGCCGTGAGAGCCAGTGGGTCACTATGCCCCAGGTTGACTCTGCCTCTAGAGATTTGCATCCATGATAACAAGCCTGGTAGCTGAAGGTGTGTATTTTTATACATATTTACATACTGCGTTGGTGGTATTTGCAAGGTGAAGAATTGTCCTGAATAAAACATCTGGTGGGCAGCTGAATATACCTTTGTGCACTCTCTCTATTTTGTGTGGTGACTGAACTATTACCAGTACTTATGCATATTGGGTATTGTTTTGTTTAGAGCATTGCGTGCTTTCATTTTTCGTTCAGATGCAAAGTTTCCAGTGGTGGTATTGATGTTTTTCTTTCATGTTTTTCATAGAAATTAAGAAAAATCTGAAATATGTAAGAGAAAACTCCTAGATGAATTGTACCCAGGTTGGGTCCTCTCATCACAGTGGGTTTGCAACTGGTTTATCCTGGGACTCAGAGGTAGCTCCTGGTCTTACCCTTAAACTCTTCAAGAGGGTATGAATTTTGATGCAAGCAAACCTCTAGGTCACGGCCTCCAGGTTAACCTCCCTCTGGTGTAAATGTTCAGTAAGATGTGCAGGACAGCAATCACTAAAAAAACACAGGAAATGTGGATGTGCACTTGTGAATGGAAGCAATAGCGGTCTGCCTTGGGAATCCAAATATTGGAATCTCCGTGTTTCAGATGCAGGGTGGTAACATATAATGGAATCTGCTGGAATGACTGTGTATTTTTTAGACTCTGTCATGAAAAAGGAGCAATACATGTCATTTGTTTGTATAAGCATACATGGTGAAGCACATTTTGGGCTGTGATTACTAGGCCCTATCTATATGCCGTTGCAGTGCAATACAACTGATGTGTATTTGGACAATGCAGAGTATGTGATTATATGCTATGACAAGCACTATTTTGGCCATAATCATTGGGGTTGGATTTTTATGTGCATTTCTGTGCACTGAACTTTGATATTTCGGCACCAATACAGATACTGGAAACCTTGAATGTCCCTCATTGCTCTAATACATGAATGTCATGTCTATCTGGGACCTCTTTTTTTTTTGACTGCTTGTATTTGTTCCTGTATGAGAGTTAATTAATATCATTGAGCAGCTTTGCCTTTATGATGATATATCTCTCTCATAGTGTGATACTTAGTCACAGCATTCAGTAACCATGCTTTAGTGTTGCTAGTTTTTCCAGGACCCTGCAGTTTGAGTCATATACTGTATGTAAGCATCATATGTTTTATGCATATTGAGGGGACACCCTCTGTTTTGATTTATTTTCTATATCAATATGTGATGCTTTTTTGAAGAAGTGTCTTAATAAATGCATTTTCCAGACACATTGACTCCATTTTGATGCAGGGTTCAGGGTTAAGCCTCCCTGTAAGCGATAATTTTTGGAGTGATTTTAAGGAACCGCTTGTCTTTTCCTGTAGGTTTCTCTGTTTGTAGCATGGATCAAGCACCTGCCTTACAGATATTGGGAAGGTAACAACATATTATACATATATTGTGTTTTACATTCAGATTTAGCTTGTAAGAATGTAGTGGAAACATTTGGGTAGTAATAACTCTTGTTGAATTCTGGGAATTGTAGTTCAAATCAGCATTAGCTGGAATACCACTTAGACAACTCTGGTGCAGGAGACTTTATGGCCTGAGGTCACAGAAAAAGAGATTTGTACAATGTGCACTGAAAGGAATGAATGCTAATTGAGAATGCATTGACTTGTATAGGTTTATGAGTGACACTGTGCTAAGCTGAAGGCAGATCTGGGAGAATGACAAGGAAAAAGTGACCTTTAATCTCTGTAAAAAGTATATTGTCATATGAATCTGTCAGTTCTGTGAACACAGAAGTGATACCAGGTGAAAGTCAGATTATAAAAAATCAATAAGGAGGAGGAGAGAAAAAGAATTGGAATATTTCTTGTATAATCCACTGATTGGCATACAGATAAAAATTAATGGTAATGTAATTCCCCCTCCCCCCCAATACCCACAATCCTCAACATAACTACAAAATCAAGTGATCTTTACAGCGCTTTACTGCCCAAGGCTCCTGTAATGCCTCAACAAATTAAACCCTGCACACAGCACTGGATCCACACAATCCTGACTCAGGCTAGCTCAGTAGATATGGTGAGTCCCTGCTTGTTACCTGAAAGAAGACACACAAAGGTTTAATTGCACTTTATGTGCTCTTATTTACCGAGAAAACCACACAGTGCCAGTAGTCTCTAATAAAAGTGAGTGTGTGACTTTATTAAACTAAGTGCTTATGAGAAATTCTCCAACTCTACACTTCAGTAATCACCAGCACTTTCTCAGTGATATTAAGCAGTCTGCTAAACCCCTCAATTTGGACTTTAACCTTACTTTGACCCTCCGCTTCTTCAGCAGTCCCATCTATAGAACTTGGGTTTCCTTTGCATAAGCTGCCTTATTATCCTTGGCAGTATCATGGAGACTTACTGCTACCTTATCCTAAAACCTACTCCTGAGCACTTGGGTTATTAAACTGAGTGAGATTACAAGCCCTTCTCTTAAACTCTACAGCTGCTTTTCACCTCTGGACCTAGCAGCACAGACTGGATTTTCTAGGCTTTACTTTTAGGACCTAATTCACAATCCTCCGAAGTGAGGTGCGAAATGTTCGCCTCACTTCGGAATGACTGAGATGCGCTTGCTGATGTCCTGCACGCGAGTCTTGGCGAGGCAACTGTTATGCTCTCGCTGAGACTGGAATCCCTTTAATGCGCTCGCTGATGCCCGCATGCAGGACATCAGCGAGCGCATCTCAGTCATTCCGAAGTGAGGCGAACACTTCGCACCTCACTTCGGAGGATCGTGAATTAGGCCCTTAGAGAATCTTCACCTACCAGGTCACAGTCTGCTCACCAGTAAGACAGAGACCTAATTTTCATCTCATGAGCCTATAGGCATATAGGCATATTGACTGGTGTGTTATGCCACACCCACTAACAAACCACATTCCTTTCAATGAATAATTACACATGCATTGTCTGTTATACAAACACAATTTTATAGCTTCCCAATAATATGCAGTTTCTCCATGAGCCTCCCAGTGCTGTGCAGAATCTTCCATAAAAGCCCCCTCTCCCCATTGTAATACTACGTGAGTCCCCCAGGTATTGTAATGTAAACTGGTTTCCAGCAATGCTTGTCTTCAGAGGTATATGTGCTGCTATGGTCTCCATATTGTTTCTGGGATGAGGCAACATGTGTGCCAGTGATGTACAGAACTGTATGAAACTGTGGCAGCATACTGTACACTTCCACAGCTGAGGGGGAGCTGCGAGCATTGAGGGGCTCAAGTAATGTTGATTGTATTTTTTAAAAAAGTTAGGAAATGTGCCCTCCCACCAGTCCTGGCCCTGGTTCCCTTCTAATTGAAGTTCCTATAGGGAAATCTGACCCTGAACAGAACCCTATAGAGGGGTCATGAGGTGCTTATATCACTTTAAATAAGTCTGCTTCATTGCCTGTTTCTGTGATATCTCATTTACATAAGTTGCCAGTATGGGAAGCTCAAAGACAATACAAACGAAAACAAAATAGCCGCATCAGCATAATTTTAACATTTTTTTCCTTTTGAGGTGCAAGTACAGATGACTACTAACACCTATTTTCATCCAAAGGACATAGAAAAACTGCACTCTCTTCTCTACAGTGACATTCTGAGCTTCCTGTGCTCTTCGTCAAGCTTGATAGCAAATGTTAGACAAAGCTGGCTAGGTTTACTCCCTCTGACAGGATCAGCAGGTAGACATTGGGCTAGCTTACAATGCAGGAAGGTTTGACTTCAGGAATTCAGAAGCAGACTCATCTGCTTTTACTATGGTATTTTCTAATAAAAGGAAATATATATACCTAATGAGAGGTTGAAGGCCAGCAGTGGAGATTCAACTTCAGAGAGATACAGGTCAATATGGGCTCTTTTCATACACCAGATGACTTTTAGAGCCTTATTGACTAAAGGTTGTATAATCTGTATAGCTGTGAATTCACATTTGATCGCCACTTCCCCATGTTCACTTATTGAGCAAATAAAAAAAAATAATAAAAAAAGTGATGTGACAAATACTGTATGTATCTAATTTGGGCAACTACGATAGTCGTGGACTTACGGACAACTGTGCATTACTTTGCATGCATGTGCACATGTCCTTCATGTATTGAGCAAGCAGCTGAGTGAGTCGCAAATTTGACAAGGTGTACTGCTCCGAATTCACTTGTTTGACTTAGCCACATCAGAGTGGCAAATTGGGGACTTCAGTGTGGCATAAGGCAACTATGTCTTCAAAAGTGAAAATGGCAACTGCGACTTAATTTGTCTATAACTACATTTAGGGGGTTATTCACTAAGGTGCGAATTCGATTGTCGAATTCGCAAGCAGTGTATTTCCATAGTAAATCCGCTACAATTTCCCCATTGTAAAGTCGCGACAATTTTTAATGTTAAGATTGCGACAATTTAACCATAATAAAGTCGCGACTGCTACAATATTCTCATTATAAAGACGCGACTGTGACAGTAGCAGTCTTTATCTGGCGAATTCGCACCAATACGCACCAATTCGGACTTTAGTGAATAACCCCCTTAGTCTAGGAACAAGGTGGCATAGAAATAGATGCATTGGGTATTTATATACAGTTACTGGGATATGGTGAGGATGACATAACTGCACTTCACTGGGGGAATTCACATCACTCTGCATTACTTCACATCGTACTGCGACTGTCTCTGTAGCAGTCTACTTGTATGACAAATCTATCCGCAGTTTTATAAATAAGGAGAAGTTAATTTGCAGATCACATCTTCCACTAGGGAACTGGAGAAGGCTTGTTTCTCCTAAAATTGGTTGCTCACCTTGGAATGCATTTTAGTATTTTGTAGACAGTGTCATTCTATCACATTTTACAAATGATACTTGACTTTTTTGAATTAGTTGACTTTTTCATGTTTTAGAATTGTTGATTTGTTAAAATTGTGTCTTTAAAGTAAGATATTTATTTAGAAAATAGGGCTTTAGGTCACACCTGTGTACAGTATGTATTATTTAAAGTTTCAGTCACAGCCTGGCACTTAAAGTTATGTATTCTCATAATTTTATTCTTGTAATTTACTTCACTTGTATTGTGTAATGCATTTTTCTGATATCTGTACTATATTTGAATTGCTGAATTGTACAGCGCTGTGTAAATTTGTGTCGTTCTATAAATAAAATTATACATGCATACATAGAAAACATTGGTACAAGGCTAGGACAGTTTAACAACATGGCTGTTGTCAGTAAAGTTAAGCAATACAATTCTTACATTTTAATTCCAAAGCTAACATTTCTACAACTGCCATATTTGTATAACTTCTATGCCTAGCCAAATGGTAATTTTTTGGGGGGTATTTTTGGTATTCTGGTCATTTAAAGATAATAAAATAGCTCTCAGTTGAGAATGAAGGAAATGGATGTCCATATATAATATAAAAAGTGACAGAGTTACATTTTTAACTGAGGGATCAAAATCCTTAAACTGTGGGTGACAAACATAATTCATTGATCATCACTAAGGGAAATGTTGCATTAGGTATTTTGTTCTGGTTTTGCACCATGCTCCTAAAACCCCACTTGAACCCTGAGAGAATGTTGACAACTGCCTGGCCCTTTGTCAATTGGAGGTTTACAGCAACAAAATTCATAGGAATACATCTGTAGGTATTTTGTCTTGGTAAACCAATGTGATTGAAGTGTATGGGACACATTTTGTCATTGCCACATGCTGTAAAACCTCAACTCCTAATGTAGCCTTGCCATAAATTCTACTTACAGTTAAGCAGCCTATGTGTTTGAGTTGAGATGAGTAAGGGATGTTTTACTTTATTCTAGTCATCTGTATCATACAGGGAACCCCTGGCTATCTTCTGGCATTCTGAATGCCAATTAGTTGTCATATTCTGGCAATGAATGAATGATACTATAAAACAAAATGGTATTATTGCCTGCCCTAGCTGATGGTGTGAACCAGGTGGCTTATATTTTCATGGCCAAGATCCTCAAATGCTCAAGTTAGTTAAAGTTAAACATCAGCGCAGGGCCTCTCTCTCTCAATCCCAATATCATTGTCACCTGTGAGTGTAACTGTAATTGACTGTCCTCACTACCTTGATCAGACGAAAATAATCTCACTAACTGAAAATGCTAAATGTTAAAAGTTTGTGCAGCAGCCATGTGGAATTCTCTGCGCCTATATGCTTCATGTAGGCTAATTTCTGCCACATAGAGCTACCCAATTTCCTGCAGGCTCAAAAGGATTGACCAGATTGATTACATTGTGAAATGATGGGCTTTGATCTATAATCATGACCTGACATTGCAAAAGACAGGTGTGAAATCTTATGGCGCTTAAACTTTCTGGAGCACTGTCAATCTTATGGCTTAGAGAAACCAGCAGTGACAGTTTCAGTGTAGAGTGACAGAGAAATACAAGGAATAATGCTGGGGTTACACAGGGGGATGCCTGTGCTTTGACACATAGTGAAAACACTCTACAGGGGCAATATGAGATTGCAGCCTGTTAATTTAAGGTTAGAACCTTCTAAAATTAGAAGTGGAAGAAAGGTTATGCCCTGCAGCAGGACTGTGTCTTTCTGCTGTAGATGTTCCTGGGAAAAGAACTGGGAAGCTGCAGTGTTCTGGCAAAAGCCACCAAGTTTTCTCAATTCTTCCCCAACTTGAGCTCCTGCCCAGAAATTTGCAGTACTCCAGAGTAATTGACAGACTATAAAAGTACAGATAAGCTTGTCAATCACAAACAGGCCAGAAAAACAGGCAGTAATTGCAAGGATGATAGTTTTTCCATGTTTGCTAGCATCAGGGTCAGACCTAGGGTGGGATAGGCAGTCACCTTGAATGTCAGTATCATTTATAAAATAGGTTTGGCAGCGTTATCAAGTGTAATTTAAAATACAATATAATGTGGCAATGGAGCAGAGCTGAATCACTGTATCTTTGCTTCAGGTATTCTCATATAGCTTTCCACAAGCAAATTTATCATGGGCAAAGTGTATGTAATAGCTTACTGATAACAGAGGGTCATTCCCACACTTAGCTGATCGTTTAGATACAGGGAAAGCATGATCAGCTGATACCAATACACAAATGCCCATACATTTACCATGATGAATTTGTGGAAGGCTGAATAAAACATATAGAAACTTTGCTATATTTGCAATGAACAGGAAACTGAGGGGACAGAGCCAAATGTATTGTAATGTAAAAATGAAAGCACTGGTTCTTCAAAAATAAAACCTAGCAGCTAAATTGCATTAATTGACCTGTGGAATAAATAAATCTGCAGCTCAGCTCTCTGATTGGACAGTAGGGGTGGAAGTTTCTGTTCCAATTGACCAATACAGGGATACACACCGCGGAAAAAGCTTCAGGCGAAACGCGTTCGGTGTACATCTCCACAAGTGGGAACCAGGCAGCCTATTTGATTTACAGACTGTGTATCATTGTCTTTTCCAGACTGTACTATTACATCACACAACTTCCTCCTCACTGGTAATTATGCATTCTCATTTATGTTTGCAATGGTTTGGACATTAGAGTGGTTGGCGGC
>WMED01021809.1:0-11823 GCA_019650415.1 Pipa parva
TTAAACAAAATAACCATACGTGACCGTACGTGAACATGTTTTTTGGGCGGGAGGGTGGGTTTTTGTTTTTTGCTTAAAGCTGCAGGAAACTGCAAAATGGAGTCTTGAGTGGGTAACTCCCTTACTATATAGTGTTACCACACCCCCTCCCCTTCCATTGTAAAGCTCCCTGGCAACTTCCTATAGGTTAGGGGAAAATGCATATTCAGTAATTTGGGCTGCCTGGGCTTGCCATGCACTGTCTCCTCCCCACCTTGCATTTTGGTTTGGGGGGGTAGGAGGCCAGTTAGCTTTCTCCATCAAAACAAGTTAAAATCTCTGCAACACATACTCATAGCAGCCCGTATATGCCTAATTAGAAATTGGAAAACACAAACAATACCTTTAAAATCTCAACTAATAGAAGAAGTGAACACAAATGCTTGGTACGAATCAGCCACAGCCACAACCCTAAAACTCAAAGAGCTGCAGAGTCGCAATGGAGAGTTTGGCATGATATAGTAAACCAGAGCCAAGAGAGAAAGGCTAACACCTCACACCACTCACAAACACAATAGTATAGATCAGAACAGCTGATCTTACAGTAATACTGAAAATATACAATGACAGACACCTGCATAATTCCTGTTAAATTGTTTATTACCTCCCCCCCTTTTTTTTTCTGTACCCTCTACCAAAAATAAGACAAACTTCACTATCATGTGAAAACATGTTCCTTTACCCTTTATTATTCATGTTGACCAGAGTTGGTTATTGTTGATTGTAAAAGAATAAATAAATAAAAAGATATTTAAAAAAAAAAATCTAGTTAAAGCCTGGACTGATGTGTTAAATCAGTTAAATAAACAGTATGGGGAATGTTTAGGATATAGAGATAAATTAATAAAGCATATATTGTTTTAAGGTCCCAGTGACACCATGAGAAAAAGTTTAAAACCAATGCTGAATTCACTTCGTCATTTAAATATACATTAAAACAACATTTTACGCGAGTCCCTAATTCCAAAAGTGCGCGAATAAAATTTCCTATAACTAACGATGTTTTTCTGTTTAAGCAGTAATCACTTACAGATATTTGTTTAAAAGCATAGGTAAAAACGTATGCTTGTGTAGATTTGTTATTGTGTAAAGTTATTATTATTAATAACAATATCACTGTATTATTATGAATAGTCCATATCCGAAAAAAAAAAAAAAAAAAAAAAAAAAAAAAAAGACAATTAGACATGCTATAAGGATATAAATAAAAGAAACTAAAAAATATTTGCCCATTTGGGAACATTTTACAATCACCATTTTATTATAATTATTATCCTTCCAATTTTTTGCTCTAAAGAAACAAACTTTTACAAAGTTTTAAGAACATATTACTAAAAACAGAAGAACGGGAAAAATTTCAATGCATTTTTATACTCTTTGGCTGTTGTGCATCAAGTCTCCAAATTCAGTTTAAGCTATAGAAGAGATTCTTTCTAATCACAACTGATTATTTCATTGTACCTGCTGCCATGTTTGTGATACACTGTGTTGGTAACTAAAAGAACAGTAGCACCCAAAAATGGAAATGCTCCATGTGCATTTTTATGTAATATAGATTCAACCTGTGTTTCCAAAAATTCTAAATTGTGTTTATAAAGTATGATATTTAGCTTTAAAAATTGGAGGCACTTCCTGAATATGTATAAAGCACCATAGAAAACAATGGGACTTATCAGTAAAGATAAAAGAAAAAGAAAGCAATATAAATCATAAATATAACTTCAAATATAACATTTTTATTGTATTAATATAATTGCCATGACAATCTAAATGGGAATTTTTTTTGAGTGTTGATGTACCAACTACATAAAGTAAACCACAGGGACACTTGAAATAATATTCTACCCTCACATTGTGCCAATATTTTTGAAGACATATTATAGTTTAGTAGAGAGATCCTCAAGCAACCACCAAAATCAATTTTGTAGTCATTTAGGTACCAGGAAAGCTATTACTTTTTATGGTTGATTCAAGAGTAGTAAGCTGCAACATTTCTGAGGAACCCAAAATGAATATTTAGCAATGTTTTGTAAGCCATGGTACACTGAACAAGACCCAAAGGGTCTCTGTAGTACACCTCAGCTTGTGACATTTTTTTCTCCCCTTGAGTGAAAAAAGAATAAAACTTCAGGGCTTTTACTTTCCTATGGATCAACATTAAACCAGATAAGGTGTATTGGAAGGGTTGAAACAGATTTATGTCTATAGTCAACTCAAATACTGTAATGTACTGTGTTGGTTACATAGCATATCCCTACCACAGAACTGTTTTTGTCATTTAAAAATGCTACACAAAGTTGAACAGTTGACACAAAAGAATAATTATGTAGAGGTATCATAAAGCTAATCTTATCTTTTGTTTTTCTATCAACATAGAAACTCTGGATAGTTTTAGACTGAAGTGCTAAAGTGCATCTGTCTTAAGTACAGAATAATTTGTTCACATTTTAAAGTTCTGGTAGATTTTAAGATTTAAAGTTTATTTGTTCAGGTGAAATTTGATAGGACTTCCTTTCTACATATAAATTTGTACTGTGTCTCAGTAACATTTTAATTTGAAAGCACCAGAGACTGATTACCTTAGAGTAATATGGAACTTGTTAGACAAGAATTTAATATGTCTGACACTTTAATTTTTCTGTGACAACACTGCAACAATAAAACAGTAATATATAATCATGGGATTAAACAAAGTCCACTTGACAATAGAACCATAGGTTTTGTTTACTTAATAACTATGAATAGGTATTGCTGGAAAAAAATGATTCTGTTATTGTAAGAATTGTGAGAATTTGCCATATGGTAGAGTTTTCTAACTGTACAATTTTTAATATACTGATCCTAAATAAAATAATGAGTTTCTATTGGAATTTGAATAAGATTATGTAACAACACATTATGGGGGTTATTCACTAAGGTGAGAATTCGACTGTCGAATTTGCAAACAGCAGATTCCCATAGCAAACCCGCTACAATTTCCCCATTGTAAAGTCGCGACAATTTCCCCATTGTAAAGTCGCGACTGTGACAATATTCTCATTATAAAGACGTGACTGTGACAGTAGCAGCCTATTGCGACTGTCTTTATCTGGTGAATTCGCACCTACTGTATATGCAACAATTCAGACTTTAGTGAATATATATGTACCTTTAATTGGAAGCAACCAACTATGTACTTCGTAATATTCATGTACATTCGTAGCCTGTGTTTAAAATATCCACTTTAAAAGCAATGCCAGATTTATAAAGGTCATTTGGACCTGCTCGATCCATTTTGATGCAATTTGCAGCATTTTAACACGTTTTGAACATTACTGTTTGTTTGTTGTATGTTTTGGTTTGACTGATTAGTATTGGGCTGAAAAAAATGGCAATATCAAAATAGATCAATAATGAAAAATATTGATGTGTTGAAACCAGCACAATTTGCAATGTTTTCAATGGAGTTCTGTTCTTACTGGATATTTATATCACTGATTGACAAAGATACTGATGCAACATGCTGGGCCATCTCCACAGGAAATGGATTTTTGCCACTTTGAAACAATAAAAAGGTTCTTGAGGGGCATTTTATAAATATCGATATTGGTGATATATATTGATACAGTTATTTGTATATGTAATGATAAGTTTCTTGTATATACCTTATAATAGCTTTTAAATTGTAAATAGGAACAAAATACGTTTCTGTTGAAATAATATTTTGTGGTAGAATGAAGAATGGGTAGATTTGGTTAGTGGTGGGGTCATTTTGTGAGCTTTGAGGATAAGAGGTATGAACAAAGATGTGGGGGGGGGGAGAGAACAATAGTGATAAACAGTAAAAATGCAAAATTAATGTGTGATAATTATAAACTGAAGGTTTGGTCTTAGCATTGGAGTTGATTCAGGACTTAATACATTCTTGATGGTGGATGATTGTCATGTTGAACATGTTTTCATATTCTCTTGTTCAAATGTCAGTAAGAAGCCAAAAGATATCTGTTACTCTTCTAGTTTTTACCTCTAATATATTTGGAAGTTGTTCTGGGCTCTTTGGTTACCATTCATATTATCCATCTCTTCAGTTTGTCATCAGTTTTCTTCTTGCAGACATGTCCAGGGAGGTTGGCTACATTTCCATAGACCTTAAACTTGAAAATAATACATGCAACTGTAGAAACAGGAACATCAAACTGTTTGGAGATGGTCTGATAGCCTTTTCCTTTAACATGTTTGTCTATCATTTTCTTTATAATCTCCTGAGAACATTTTGAGTGTGGTACATCATACCATGATGCCAAATAACACAGTGACTACTTTTCACCCTTTAAATAGGCACTCTGACTGATTACAAGTTTGAAGACTCCTGTTATGCTAATTACAGGACAAAACTTGGTTTAATATGTCCCTATGGTCAAATTATTTTAAGTCTTTTCTAGGGGTACCACCATTTTTGTCCAAGCCAGTTTTATTAGTTTTTTTATCCTGTTGAATCACAATTCAAAATCAATGTTTAATTTTCATTAGTCGATTTATTATTATTAAATTTATTAATAGTTTTCTCAGTTTCAAGTTATTTTAGTGACCTTTGTGGGTTTTTCCTTCTTCAACGTAAGGGTACCAACAATCTTGTCCACATGTATAGACAGGGAAATGTCTACATGTATAGACAGGAGATGAATATTAGGCAGTGGCTAATCAAGTGTTTATCAGGAGCAGGGCAATGTGTAGTGTGAACTGGATTGCACATTCTGTGCTAATGTGGATTAATTAGAACACTTAAACTACCAGCATGTAGTCATATCATCAATGTAGAGATATAGTTATTGTCTCCTTTAGAAAGCTAAAGATCCACTACCAGCAGATTAATGTTCAGATGACAACACATTGCTTCACTATGATTGTTCATTAACCATATGACACTGCTACTATGATCCAGACTTTGCTCAAAATTCAATTTGCAGCAGTTTCCTTTGTCACCACATTGATAGGCTAAATAGTTAATATACACAACTGGACTTGCTACACAAAGCATAAATTACTGAAATGTCATTTGGCGGTAAGAAGTCACTGTTTGATGTTTAACCCCCCTGCAGAAGAGTCTTAGGGTAAAATGTATTAAAGTTGGAAAGATCAGCAGTCTTTCCAACTTTGCCTAGAGAAATCTCAGGTTGATCTCCCGAGATTTCATTTGAAATTTCGAGATCGAGTTTTTTGATCTTGAGTTTTCAAATTCTTTTCTATGGATAGCTAGCCATGCTTTATATTAGTAGCATGGCTACCTTTCCATGGAAATACTAAAAATTCAGGATTGTGTCACTTGATCTCGTGATCACGAGCGAAATCTCACGAGAATAAAATGAGATTTCTATTGGTAAAGTTGGAAAGACCCAGAGCGGTCTTTCCGACTTTAATAAATTTCACCCTTGGGGTGTATAATGCAATAATGACCACTATTGATGACATGTAAAGATTCATCCAAATTCCTTCTCAGAGGACAACCTTACTAAATTTTTTTAAAGCTTGATGAAAAGCACCAAAATTTTTAAATATAGCTTATTTTGTTAGCATGGTTGAAAGATTTGAATAATCCTTAGTTAATACCCCTGTGGGGGTAATTCAGCATAGTGCGATTTTACTTCCCAGTCCTTCGCATCAGCTCGCCGAGACTGTTACGTGCTCACTGATGTCCTACACGCGGACATCAGCGAATGCTTTAAAGGTATTTCAGTCTCGCGAGCTGACTCGAGTGGTCTTGCCAAGACTGGAATACCTTTGAAGTGTTCGCTGATGTCCGCGTGTAGGACATCAACGAGCGTGTAACAGTCTCGGTGAGCTGATGCGAAGGATCAGGAAGTAAGTTCGTACTATGCTGAATTACCCCCTGAGAAGGGTGGAAGAAATTGGTCAAGTGTAATACAGAGGTAGAATGTATATTAGGTCAGATGGAATTAAGGAGGTACTGTTATACAGATATTAGTGTAGGTAAAACACTTATCTGACCACACAATAATTTTGAGGTCTGGTATAAGACAATAGGCCTTATTGACTAAAGTCCAAATAAGTAAGTAGAACTATGAATTCACATCTAATATCCAATTCCCCATGTTCGCTAATTGACTAAACTTTTTGACGTGGTGAATACACAAACAATTTGGTTGTCTACGATAATTGCTATCTTATGTAGCTTTTGACATCACTTTTTGTAGGTATGCGCAGGTACTTCTACTATTGACTAAGCACTGGAATGTGTTGAAGGAACGAATGCGACTAGGTGTACTGCACTGAATTCATTCACCTGTTTGACTTGGCCACTTCAGAGCGGTGAATTGTGGGATTGGTGGCAGGGCTCTAGTGTTGCGTAAACAATAACAATGGCAACTGCACTTATATGACAACATTACTTACAGACAAGGTGACATAGAAATAGATAGAATATTTACTGAATATAGTTAGTGGGACAGTGTGAGACTGACGTCACCACCCTTCACTTGTCAAATTTTCCTCACTCCACATGATTTATCATCCTCCTTCTATCTGACTGACTATGCCACATTATGCACAACTTCTCATTTCTACTTCTATCCGCCTGACTACGCCACACTATGCATCTGACAGTGTTCGCTGCTGTCTTCCAGTTCGACAAATCTATTCTCCGCTTAGTCAATGATGAGAAATGAATTTGCTACTATTTTGGCAAAGCGACTCGAATTGTAGCAATACAACAGGTAATTCAACAGGTAAAGTTACCCTTTAGTCACTAAGGCCCATAATTACAATAATTAAAAAAAAATATGGTACACAGGTTATTGTCTGCTTGCTATATTAAAAGGTGTGAGTTGTCACCAGCAGGGGAGAAGTAGCAGTAGAAGATCTCTGTATGTTGGTTAATTTGCAACATTTCTACCATTTACTACTGTGAGATTAAAAAGAGTAAGCAGAATTTTTATAGTCTATTTATGATGAAAGTTTGCGGTAAGGGCTTCACAGCTGCTTCATTGGGTGCTATAATGTTTGGTTAGAAAGTTTAGTTTCTGTTTGTCAATATGAAGATGGATATGTCTTTTTGTAAGGAATTAAAATAATCCAGTCAGAATAAGGAGAGGACTTACTCATCATGTAAAGTGATGACAGGATTTTTCTATTTACCTCAGAATGCAGATCAATCGTAGATAACTGATTTTAGAATCATTTAATCATTGGAGCATAAAACCATAGTCAGTTGCAGCTCAATACTTCATCCAAGGAAAATCCAAGTACTGAAACCCTGCATGTAATGTTTAGAAACAGTGACTTTTCAAAGGTCCTTTACATCAGTGATGCCCAATCTGCGGCCCGCTACGCAGTGCTATCCGGCCTGCAGCCCAAATTCCCAAGTCCGAATTGGTACGTATAAGTGGGAATTCGCCAGCTAAAGACAGTTGCAATAGATTGTTACTGTCGCAGTCGTTTCTTTATAATGAGAATATGTCACAATCACGACTTTACTATGGAAAATTGTTGCAGTTATAACTTTAAAAATTGTTGCCGTCACAACTTTACAAGTCTCAACTTTGAAGCGGACCATGGCATGCATGTCACAAATTTATATGGCCCTCAGGCCGAAAAAGGTTGGGCATCACTGCTTTACATTGTATCTAACCTGGTATTTTAAAGATTGTTTTTGAATTCTTTTTTCTTTAAGAATATTTTGTAAATATTGTAATGCTGTGATTCAGTGCTTCTGATGTATAACTGTAGTCATAAAAATGAAAACAGGGAACTATAATCTGCAATACCTTGTATGGTATTGAAGGATTAGTTAGCAGGTGATTTATATATTTAAAGCATTTAAAAATAATGATTGTTGGAGAATTCATGCATCTATGGAACAATTCAAAATGTAATAAATTCCACCCTTATATCTGGGGACCTGACTAGCAAGGACAAACCTAATTAAATGTGAGCTTTGTTCCTTTAAAGAAGGTGTTCAATATGCTATTTTCTGATATTGTCTTCCACATCACTTTATCCACCATAGAATAGTTTGTCCTTCACTGAGGTTAATATCAGTATGAAGTGATGCTGTGTGCAGCCAGTTCTTAGGTGGCACAGGGATGCAAACATTTCACTTTTAAATTGACTTAGCACTGTAAGGAATACTTACCGGCGTCCGTTCCAGCGCTGTTCTTCTCTGGCACACACGCGTCCTGCACGATCGTGCGTCACCGATGCTTTACACTCACGGTCATATGATGCGCTCAGAGTCAGGAGCATGCCTGCCTCTCTGCCTATATAAGGCAGATGCACTCTTGTCTTTTTCAAGTTTAGTTTTTGCTGAACAGTCTGTTTTATTAAAGTTATCCTAGTGCTCTCCCTGCCACTGTCTGTATCCTGTTCCTAGATTTGCTGGAGCCTTTCTATTTCGGTTTGTTGAGCCACCATAGTACAGCTACCTTGAGGGTCGCAACCTAGGTACTCTTGGCAGCCAAGTCCAGTACCAGAGGTTAAAGGTGAAGACCGGAGAGTGCCTTAGACTCAGCACCCTGGGGCTAGCTAGCATTAAGTACTCTGTGGTTTGCATTAGAAATCTCCTTCTCCGCAAACTTCAGTAACGAACCATTACAAGCACTAAGCCACTGAAAGGAAAAATGTCTCTTTCAAACAGGGCACTGAACAACTGATCTTGGATCCTGGATTTTATACCTAATGCCACTCCTGGTCTGTCTATTATAACTGTTATGCATAGATGTGTACACGGGGTGTGCCAGGTATGTAAAATGCCCAGCTGAGCATCATTATACCACATGTGATGTAATGACTCCTGGTAGTTTTGTAGACAGTGACATCACCATGCTGAATTACATGCAGCGTGATCACTGCACAGACACATTTATATAAAGGGGGCTGTACATGTTGATGCTCTTACCTGTATCTGTGCCTAGGTGCAAACTGCTCTGACTTTTTGTAAAATAATATAGAGAATGACTGCCTGAGTCATGGTCTAAAATTGTATTTTTGTATCTTTTTAATGTGTGGGTACAGGAGAAGATTTTTAAAATAAAAGGAATTTGTTTTTAGGGAAACTTTACAGCAAAAGTATGTATTCAGAGATAAAAAGCATGTATTTTGTAGCAGTACATGTAGCTTTCTGTACTTTTAGTCATATACTTTAAATCCAAACAAAGGGTAGGGATGCATTTTTGTTAAATGATAAATTAGAGCAGTGATGCCTGGGGGCCATATAAAATTGCGACATGCGTGTCACGGGTTGCTTCAAAATCGCAACTTTTAAAATTGCGACCACAATAAATTTTAAAGCAACAGCTGCAAAAATTTTCCATTTTAAAGTCGCAACTGTGACAATATTCTCATTATGAAGGCGCGACTGTGACAGTAACAGTCTATTGCGACTGTCTTTAGCTGGCAAATTCACACTTATATGCAACATTTCGGATTTCAGAATTCGGGCTGCAGGCCGGATCTGGCCCGTGGGCCGTAGGTTGGGCATCACTGGATTAGAGTGTTTTTAGAATTAAGATTGTGGCAAATAATTGCATGATCTTAGAGGGTTGAGAAATACTCCTGTATAAGAGGAAATAAAAAAAAATGCATAGGTGTATCTTACTTTTATTTTTGCATATTATTTCTTTTCAGGAATGGAAGGTGCATCAGGCCTCTGTCAATTATTGGAATATTTTGTGGAGTCTATTTTCATCTAAAATACCTCTTGAATCTACTAAAATAAAAATTTGTGTAAATATTTCAAACTGAGGTGACAAGGGGATCTTGTGCATTCGGAAGTGGCAGATTACCTGTATGTATGTATAATTTTATGTATAATCTGTATAGATTGTTACATGACAGTTAAATGATAGCAATAACAGGAGTTCTATACATTTTACAATGTAAACGTTCTCTTTTAGAAATGATTACAGACAATGTATATTAACAAGGCACCCCATCCTGCTCTTTATGGCTCAATTACTTGTCAGTTACAAACATGGTTAACACAGCATAAACATATTTTATGCCAATTAATTTAGAGGGGTTCGAATTGTTCCTTTGCATTATTACCAAGTATTTGCAAGTATGTGAGATGATATTTGCTTTAAATATAACATTTGGCTCACATGTTCAACTTTTTAACCACTAAATAGATTAGCTACAAAAAAGAGAACATTCCCTAAAGCATTTTTTCCAATTACAGGCTGACTTTGACACATGTCCTTCAAAACACCCAGCATTAACAGTTTGTAATGTGCCTTCTAATCATGCTCCAAGCTCTTATCACATATTAAGGACAGAATACTCAGTATCAGTTCTTTTAATCTGGTTTTTGAATACGCTCTTCTTAAATACAATGGATATTCTCCCTTTTCTCCATCATGTTAAAAAATAATCTAGCAAAAGTTATAATTCCCTCGGTTTCAAATCCACTTCCAAAAGTAAGGTCAAGAATCCTCTACCTTAGGATAAGTTTATTATTTTAAACTGCACAAATGTATCCTTATAAAATCCAAAATTGGACAACCACTGCCTTTACAGTATATGAATGTTATATGAATCTTGTCTAACTTTACATATAATCATTGGATACTGGTTATACTGTATGCATTCCTTGAATGACCATTGAAAGGTGCATACTGCTATCCAAAATGTGTGCACATTACAAATTTGGAAGTCCAGATCTGAGATCTTAATGAGGAACTTGGAGAAGCAAAATCCACTGAAGACATGGAAAAGACTTAGCAAGCTTTCTCTGGGGCAGTTTGGGAAGGGGATAGAAGCATGGGGGAGGGGGGAAGAAAACTGGGGAATCTAGCTGGCTAACTAGCAGGATAACACCTTCTCTGACAGTCTGAAGAATGGAAGGATATAGGAGTACAGGGAAGGCCAGACAGGTGCTAGTAGAGGGGAATTCAATTTTTCAGAGAAACAAAGAGGCAATTTGTCTCAAAGACCAGGTGTATGGGTTCGGTACCGAGATGTAGAGGAGAAGGAGGTTGCTAGTAGAAACTACACTGAACTTGGTGCTAGCTGTCCTTAAGGAGCGGAATCTAAGGTACTCTCCGGGTTTTTACTTTTAATCCCTGCAAGGGGGTACTGGACAATGCTGCCAAGAGTACCCAGGTCGCAGCCCCTAAGTCAGCTGTTTAGTGGTGGTTACGAATACGGCCAAAGTACAGGACACTAGTACAGGACTTTGGTACAGGACTCAGATACAGGACTCTGGTACAGGACCGGAGCTAAAATGTATACAGGAATTAGCAGAACAGGCTGCCACTTTAATATGTGGATTAAAGATTCACTAAGCCCACAAATACTAGCAAAATGTATTTTAAATTTGGGCGCCGGGACTGAAGCACATCTGCCTTGTATAGGCAGAGAGGTAGGCGTGCACCTGCCTCTGTGCGCACCAGGCACGCTCCCCCATGACATCATGGTGGGCGCGTCACCTCAAAGTGCTGGCAGTGCACGCACTAGAAGTAAGAGAATATTGGTTTGTTCAATCCCTCACTGCGACAAAAAAGTAAACATAACGATATCATGTAGACAAAAAAAATCGAGGTGCACTATATAGGAGCCAAGCAGAGATAAGAAGAAAGCACTAGCTCTGTTACGCCTTATAATTTTCCAAAGAAACATACAAGTTTAAAAAAACAAAAAAAACAGATTGACTCACAGACACAGGCTATCTTTTTTATTACTAAATACAGTCAGGAATTCAACAGAATTAAGGATATTCTTTTTCGTAATCTTCCAATTTTATATAATGACCCTGCATTAAAAACTATTCTTTCACGGGGAGTGAAATGTGTA
>WMED01021811.1:0-11822 GCA_019650415.1 Pipa parva
GTGCAAAGTGAGGTGAAGGATACGGACCGCACTTCGCACAATGGTGAATTACCCCCATAGAGTTCTTGGGATAGTGAATATACTGTATACATACATACCACCACTGCTATTCAAGGCATTGCATTGTCTAGCAATGCTCTGAAGTCTAAATTATCCTAGATATTAACTTATGACAAAATGGAGAACATGGAATTAGAGATATTTGAGAATAATAGTTTCTAATATTGTTTTCACCTTCTATCTCATATCAAATGGTAGAACTATAAGGTGAATGTGTTTAGATTTTAGTAGTTTGGTGTAGAACCGTGCTAGCTTGAGTTGAAAGTGTGAATGAAATCTGTTTCCAAGAAAGCAAACAATGCCCCTAGAGTATTTACATGTCAAAGTTTCATTCTCTCGGACCAGTATGGCCAGTTTCCAAAAAGGATAGGAGCAAGGAAGTTTAAAAAGCAGTTAATTAGTAAACAATATGGAGGAGGTGCTTTCAAACTGCACAACTCTGAGAACCAGGCCACTAATGAAATAATATTATAAAGAGCCTTGTATGCCTATTGGCCCATATATTAATATTCATTGTTTGGTCTTTGAAGGCTTGTGTTTTTTTTGCATGCAACATTTCAAACTCCAATTACTAATTTAATGCCTGTTAAACAAACAAGCCATGTCCATCTGATTGGAGCTAAACACTTTTCTTAATTGGATTAGATTCACATACACACAGCATCTGCCAGTTCTCCTTGCTGTGCTTGTCAACTCTAAATACTCACTCAGTTCTGAGATCTGAGTGATCTGATATATTTTGGGAACTTGGTTTTATGAATGAAATGGTCACATGTTCTACATAAACTTCAATTTAGTTATTAGTATTATACATTATTAAAGGGGAACAATAGTTAGATTGCATCTTTACATATGCAGTACTAGACCTTAGTAAGAAGTGTTTCTCCCCAGTAGTTGTTTCATGTGCTGCAGAATGATTGAGTAGGCAGCACTGATAAAATCCTGCACCAGGAAATGTGTGTGTGACATGTACTGGACAATTTTCCATGAAGAGGTACCTCCCCCCCCCGACATTTTTACCCTACTTACTACTTAGCACATGTCACATGTGCACAAATTAGCTTTCCCTCTGTAATCTCCTTATTCCAAGCTTAATTTATGTGGCCAAAAGGTCAGCACACTGCTTAACCAATAGTAGTCAGGCAGCTTTTTCTTCTCATGTTGCCTGACTTGCAGAACAGAAAAATAGGGGGAGCAGGGGGAGGTAAATGTCAGCTCTCAGGAAAACTAATTAAGGGACACAAACGGCAAGTATTATTTCTTCCTTAAATATTTTTTAAATTTTTGTATCAGGAATTGGCTTGGTATAAAGGAGTTTTGTATGTATGTGCGCAGTTATTTCAGCACTATAGTGCCCCTTTTAATGCTACTCCAACATATTAAACCGAGCTTTTCAGTGAACTGTACTTCTGCTGTGTGGATTTTTTAGTTTAGAAAAGCTAATAATAGTATTTTTTATACAGAAACTCCTAATCAAATACCCTGTGTGACACTTGGTATATTTTTGTGAAGGCTAGACCTCCTTAAGTCTTTATTATCCTATGTTTTCTGCACCAGTTGAAATCTAATTTTTGTACAACATTGCTGACAAAATCCATGGTCCAACAGTGCATGTACTGCGTATCTATCTTCTATAACCTACCAACCTTGCTTCTACTATTGTACAATGGATTCCACAGCATGCAGTATTGATAAGAAACTATATTCATATTCTCCATTAGAATGGGTTCCTTTGGAAAAGTGTAGTAAGAGGTAATATAGCCTAGAAAGATCTTGGAACTTGCAACATTCAAGAGGGGGGATTCTCAATGCACTGGGCCTATAAGTTATTTACCAGTACCCCCTTCACCTGAAACTTTCACCTGTTTACAAGTAGGGCCACTTTCACTTTTGTTTGCGCTGCACCATAATGGTTAACAACAGGGCACTCAGCAATTTCTACACTGTGAGTTCAATGCATATAAACATTCAGCTCACAGTAAGCCAGCATTAAAAGAAGAGTTTCTATTTATCTAAGAGGTCACTTCTTCTTGCATGTTTTCAAAATGTCTTAAAACAGAATAAGTGAAAAGTTGCTTTTGGCATATTTTAACAAACAAGTAAAAATCGGTTTTCCCTTTACCCAGGGCAAAATTCTAGCAAAGTTTAAACATGTTACAAATAGTACAAATAGTAATAGCAGTAGTGATCACTGCAACTTGCCCTGGAGCGATATAATAACCAGCCTCATGAATTAGCTTTATACTGATGTAAATAGTTATTATGGCTGTGAATGTACTGCATATCTCCCCGTCTCTCTCTTCTCCTTGGCTCCATGTAAGTAAATTAATCATTTACAGTGTTCTCCTTTTGACATATAAGGCACTTCACTCTGTTGCCCCTCCCTACATTTCCTCACTCATATGCCCATACATTCCTCGTTGTCAACTGTACTTTCCCCAAAGCAACCAGCTTTACATGCCATACACCAATACTGCCCTTTCTTGTCTTAAACCCTTTTCTCTCTCTGCCCCCCACATCTGGAATTCTATACCCCTTTATCTTCACCAGGAACATTCCCTCCGCAACTTTTAAAGCCAAACTGAAATTCTACCTTTTGGAGCACTAGCACTGAAATTTATCTCTGATTTTTATGTATATATTTTATTTAATACTTATCCATTTTTGCTTATTATTTGTATTTGTTTATTTATGGACTTGTGTTTCAACACATTGTTATAGCTCTTATTACCTGTCTGTCAGTTTATGTAAGTCTTCCCCCATTTAGATTGTAAGCTCTGTGGGGCAGGGACCTCCAACCTCTTATGTCAACCTCAACATAGCACTTAAAGCTATGTATCCTTGTGATCTCATACTGTATTGTTTAATGCAATTTTGCCATGTTTGTATTATATTTGTATTCCTGCACTGTGCAGCACTGCGTAAGTTTGTGGCGCTTTATAAATAAAATTATACATACAAAAAAGTCAGATATCACTATTAAAGCTATAGACAGACATTTGGCTTTGAAACTGGGATGGTCCTGGTATTATAAATGGGCAGTTGGCTTTATAACATGTTGGTCACTTGCAATTGTAATATAATGCAGAACACTTGGCTTTGTGACAGGGAAGAAAGTTGTCAATCTTTTTGTCAAGGTCATGTTCAGACTGAGTTAGGAGTGAATGAGTAAATATAGAAAGGTCAGGTCCTTGAAACCGTTTGTCTTTAAAATACTGGAAATACTCAACACTTTGCCAAACTTGTTTGCTGATGTTTACTAGGGTATAGTGACGATATGAATAAGGTGTTTCATTCTGCATCCTGAGGCACTGCTGATGGTTTTCAGAATCTAGATTCCATAACCTCGCTCTCATTTTCAGTCCAATACAAAATCACATTGTCCTTACATAAGCAGGTCTAAAAAGAAAGAGCTGTGGGAAGTACAGTGTGATAATGTAGGATTATGAAAGAGAGAGAAGGATGATGGTTCTCTAGCACAATGTAACAGTAGGTACTAGATTCTACCTTTGCAGAGAGCCCCCTCAATCCTATGGCTAGACTTGCTGTCTTCTTTTACTCCTACTATATGGCTGTCCTTTCCTGCTACTGTGGCTACATTGCATTATACTCTGCAAATGACTAGGGATATAAATTTGGATATAGGAATGGAGTCTGTTACACAGGATGAGTCATGACGCTCACCTGTAAGTAGCTAACAGCAGCAGTATTACCACCTGGAGTCTCTAGGTATAGAGAGTAGGCATGATACCTTGCCACCTTTAGCAGCTTCTGCAAGTAGTAAGGCTGGGGTCTCATGGCCTCCTGAGATCAGTGAGCTGTGGAATTTATTGGAAGCCTGGAGTTGCAGCAAGATCTGCAGATCTGAGCTGGCATTATGACTTAATCACTTAAAAAAAATCAAGAGGCCCATGAGGAACAGTTTAAATGCAAATATTTTGTCACATTGGCTTAACCAAGAGTCCACTACCTGGGGTTTCTTTGCAGCAAAGTCTACATGTCAAAGACCAAAACCCCCACAGACTATGCACCCTGGAATTGACCAATCCTAGGCTCACTAGGAAATAGAATGATGTGAGCAAGGGCTTAAAGAGCCATTGTGCCTAATGGTGAAGATTTTAATGGAAAGAGGTCTGGCCTGCCTGGGATTGGAGGTGGTTGATGGCCCAGCCGCTGCTGTTATGTCAGTGCAGGAGATGATGGATTTTTTTCAGGGCAACCCAAATATGGGAAAACATTGTGGCTCAACCATGTATTTATCTGTGCTAAAAATAGACTTATTTGCCTCTGCTGGAGGTAGGTGTCAGCGCACTGAAGCAAGGGCTTTTGGAGGCTGGCCTGTTGTCAAGAAGGGCCGCAAGGAAGCCTCTTCTGTCTGCAGGAGGTACAGGAATTGGGCTGCAGAGGACTGGGATAAATTTATTTTATCACATGAAATCCCCTTCAGACTGTGTGGGACATCTGGAAGAATGTTCAAAGAAAAAAGGTTAGCAATAGCATGAGTCCTGTGTCAGGTCAACAGTTGTGCATTCTAAAACCCTTCCTGCGTGGGGCTGAATTTCATCCAAAGAAGTTGACTCACTCACTCATAATAAGAACACTGCCATGAATAATAAGAGAAACTACTACGTCCGATGATCCAGGAGCAATTCAGTGATGATCAAGGCTTTTTCCAGCGTGATGGACCACCATATTACAAGGCGAAAATGATAACTAAAGTGACTCATTAAACAAAACATTGAATTGCGGGTCTGTAGCAAAGAAACTGCCCAGGTCTCAATCCCAAAGAGAATCTGTGATTAATCCTCAAAAAGCCCATGAACAAAAACCCAAAGATTTTTATAAACTCCGAACACTGAATAGGCAAGAATGGGTTGCTATCAGTCAGGGTTTGGCCAAGAAGTTGATATCTAGCATGCTATGGTGAATTGAAGAAGTCCGGCAAAAACAAGGGTGAACACTCTAAATATTGAGGGGTTATTCATCAATGTCTGAACAATCGCGTAGATGCCCGTATTCACGTCCATTTGCAACTTCTCCAACTCCACTTATTCAAAAATCTCTGCCATGTGAGGAATTCGCGACCAATTCTGACGCTTACACCAGTCGTGGACTTACGGACCTCTTCACATCAAATTGCGTGCGCGTGCATAGTTAATTCAGCATGTGACGAAGTCTGTCGAAGGGGCGGATTCTGCAGGGTGTACTGCTCTGAATTCACCTGTTTGCCTTCACCACAAAAGAGTGGCAAATTGAGGGGTTTTTTTGGTAGGGCTTCAGTGTTGTGTAAGGCGACTATTCAATCAAAAGTAACAATGGCGACTGTGACTAAATGAGTCTACTACTAAACATGAACTAGGCATAAGGTGACATATAAAAATAAGTATATTTCACTTATATACAGTTAGTGGGATACGATGATACTGACATCACTGCCCTTCACTGGAGGAATTCTCCTCACTCCACATGACTTCTCATCCTACTATAGTGCGACTGACTAAGTCACATGCGCATGTGATGGCGTCTGACACTGTCCACTGCTTTATGAATAAGAAGAAGTGAATTTGCGACCTCCTAATCGTATTGACATGAACAGACGCAGAGACACTATGCAAGGCGAATTCGGAATTTGAAATTGATGTATTTGCTGGGTGTAGTAATCCAACATGGAAATATTTGCCAAAAAAAAATTGTAAAAAGACTGAAGCAAATTTGTGAAAACCTAAATATGTGTCAGTTTCAGTTAAAGCAAGGCTATAGTCTATAGCTAGTCTATTACTAATAACAAAATTTCATCCTATATACAGTAACTTATTCTGATCATCTTCTTCCAGAAATTCTTAATAAAGTTTATGTTTGGTTTGATAAAGATAATTTACTAGCAAAAACAAAATTTCCTACTTCAATAGATGAGGTGATATTCCAAGTCTATCAGAATGACGTAAGGTTGGTTTCATTTCGGTGCACCCTAAAGAAACTGTTGGTCCTGACAATATACCTGGACGAGTCCTAAAAGATTGTGCTGATTCATTTGTAGAATTTATTTTTTCTGCCAATTTTAACATGTTGTTGGAATGAACTGTTATTTGACTATGTTTTCAAGTGTCTGCCATAATACTATCCCCTAAAACTCGGAGAGTGCACTGTTTAAATTATTAAAGACCCACATTCCTCTTACCCCTGTGGTAATGAAGTATGTTGTTGACAGGCTGGTTATTGGTCCTCAAAGAACAATCTTCCTACTTTATGTTATGCTTCCCAGTTTGCTTATTGCACAAATCGCTGTGCCTGTCGTTCTATGTCTGATATTATCCCATATGGACACACAAAAAAGATTCTTATGTTAGATTACTGTTTATTGATTTTAATTTAGCTGTTAACGTTCATTTTATGTTACTAGAGAAATTAAATAGATTTTAATCCAACTCTCTTTAAATGGATTGGGGATTTTCTGTCTAAGAAATTGCAGGTCAAGTTGGAAATATCATCTCCATTACAAAAACTGACCCACCACTGGATTTTTTTGCTCATTTGATTGCTCTATCACTCAAATAATGCAAATATGAAAGGAATCAATCCCCAAGTAATGAAACACAAATGATATGGGATAGTGAAGAATCAACATCTGGGACACCCTGTAGTGCAGTGCCAAACGTGCAAAATACTACACACCCTCAAACAGTGGTGAGGCTCACCAGATAAAAACTGATATGTCAGCCTTAATGGAAAAATTCTATGGGGGTTATTCACTAAAGTCCGAATTGCTGCGCATAGGTGCAAATTCGCCAGATAAAGACGGTCACAATAGGCTGCTACTGTCGCAGTCGCGTCTTTATAATGAGAATATTGTCATAGTCACAACTTTATTATGGGAAAATTGTTACAATCTTAATTTTAAAAAAATCGTCACGGCTTTACAATGGGGAAATTGTCACGGATTTACTATGGGATCCGCTGCTTGCGAATTCGACAGTCGAATTCGCACCTTAGTGAATAACCCCCATTTGTCTCTTTTTAGACCAATCCAAATGAATAAGATGCCAAATTGATTGGAGATTGAGAATCAGCTCAGATTAACATCAGCTCAGCAGGACTTCTAAGAAACGCACTCACAAACAAACAATCACAAAAAAAATCAATCAATCAATCGTCACTAAAAAATCCTTCTCTTTTCTCTTATGAAATTAGAGTAGAATTGTGCCTTTAAAACAGATGTCGTCAGTATTGTATGGACAAGTCCTTTAAGTAAACACCTACTTTTATACTTCATGCCTGTTGCACGTGGCACTTTGCACAGTTCAGACCAGGGCAAGCTGGGAAGAACCTGGATAATGCATTTTGGGACACATCAAGGAACAGATGAAGGAAGAAAATATTCAGCGTTTTCAACTGAAAAACATATTTAGCCTTTAGTTTACAACCAATAAAAACACACATTTTGTGGGCTAGAGAATCTCTACAATATCACTTCTGTTCTTCTCTATAAAAAAAAGACTACTTTAAAGTGCACCTGTCACCTCAAAACTACTAATTTAGGTTCTACTAATGAAATAAACATTTGTGTAAATATAAATGTATTTAAAAAATGTACCTTTATACAACGTTTCTCTCTGTCATCTTCCCTGTCAACCTGCCTTTTTTTCCCAACACTCAGGTATGTGGGGCAAATAATGATTAACATTATAGCTCCTCCAATCCGATCCCTGCTAGATCGTGATTTAAGGGATCGGATTGGAGGAGCTGTTTAAAGGTAAAAAATTTTAATACATATATATTTACAAAATGTTTATTTCATTAGCAGAACCTAAATTAGTATTAGACTTTTGAGGTGACAGGTGCACTTTAAGAAGTTCTAGTTGAGGTAAACTGGCTAATTTGGGTAATTTAACTCTGGACAATTAAACCCTAAGTATTTGGCTACAGCCCCCGAGTATTCTGGGAAATCACTGAGTTCCCAGGTATACTTTTATTAAACAGTGACTTATGACCAGATTGTATTATAGCTATCTTGCGTCACTCTCATGCTCGTGGAACATAGTGCGGCCTTGTGCAATTTAATTAAAACTTCCTCTGGGTCAATTGTGAGTCCTTATCATTTGTATCAATTCATTTTACAGAGAGAGGAACATACAGTCAATCTGGATTAACTCTGCACCTCCCACATCTCATAATGTGCAATAACAATAATGGCTCCGACCAGACAGCAAATCCATGTATGGCCCTGCCTGGCACAGTTAGTACAGAAGAGTTGTTTAAACTTCCCAGTTCCTTCCTTTTCTCTACACATTTTCTTATCCATGGGCTGGAAGGTTACATGATAGCTAAGACAGCAGTCAGTTACATTATTAAGCACCAGCTAGATGTTTCCACCTGTCTGCCAGCCCTCTGTGCACACTGAAAAAGTATGCTTGGGGAGTTCACCTAAGCAAGCGGGCATGTGGGCTGGCAAGTGCGGGAAAGGGGGATGATGAAACAATTGTCCCTTTGGGTGTGCCATATGGATTTGAAACTGCCTTGGTGGCTAAGGAGAGAAGCTAAACATGGTGGTAATGTACTGTATGAACTTCTGCTGCCATTCAACTCAAATAGGATAGAGTGCATAATGGGTAATTAACCGTATTATTTCACCAAAAAATGTGAGATTAAAGTTTAGGAAACTGTGACACCTGTTTTTATTTTTTTGCATTATATAATTGGATCCATATTGTAGCAGTTTGGTTCAATGACAATAAACTTTGTGGACAATTAGATACCCAAGTATGGCCAAATTTGCAACTGTGTGTGATCTATCTTACCTAGAACAGATATAACTAATGAACTGGTCTCAGATTTTATTTGTTACATTTATAAAACAAAGTAATTTAATAAGAGTATTACAATATAAGTATGACCATGTTTGGCATATTTGTACAGTCCAGTGGTGGTGAACCTTTTCAACGCCGGGTGCCGAAAAGGTGACATCACTAACCAGCACTGTCCCCCTGAAGTGCTGAAAACTGAAACTGAAAACTGTCAGGTTGGGTCCAAGGTCTGCCCTGAAGGCAGCGGTGGCACATGCCCACAGAGAGATCTCTGCGTGTTCTCTCTGGCATGCGTACCATAGGTTCGCCATCCCTGGTATAGTGGAATCCTCCTAATGTGGGTTAAAGATCAAAATTCCATAAACCCAAAATGGAGAATTCATTTATGAATGTATTGTAACTTATCACATTTATATATTTTATATTACATTATTTCCACCCCAAGACTTTCCAATGTGGTCTCCTTGAATCACTTGTATTTGCCTTATGACCCCTTGGAAGTTATATATTGGCTCATTAGCACCATATTTCTTTTTACAGGAGTAAAGGTAAAGTACTGAGATCCCACAAAAGCTATGTGAACCATAGCCCCAGAAAAAGTTATGTTACAGTACAGTGGATGGCTTAATGCTGGATTAATGGATGACATGCAGTGTATAGTAGGAAACATCATGAACATGACCCTGTTTATTTGAAGTTACATTTCTATGTAACATATTAGTGATTTATTAACATTTACATAAAGAATGAGAGAAATCTTACAAATGGTAAATCATGATGTGGTTACAGTCTTGTCTTTTCCCCAAGGAAACAGCTTAGTGTGACCTCATAATGCACATATGAGAATTAGGCTCCTACCCCCAACCCCTACCCCTTTGAATGCCTGCAATGTTCACTTGCTGTGGGACTGGTTGTTGACCTGCTCTGTCTATTCTTATATATAGGGTGTCAGGGATCTCAAACTGATTACTGTGGACAGGTTTGCAGCCAGAGGCACTGTAGTGTATCCAGGGCCCATTAAGCCTCTAAAAACAATAAGGCTTACTAAATATAAACACATATAGGTATACTGATGCAAAGAAGTACACATCTGGAGGCATTAAGGTATACTGCGGCAAGTGCAGCCTAACACACAGGAACATAGGTGGCATGCCTCTGGAGGAGCTTGGTGTACAGACAGTGGCAGAAATAGGAGACTTGAAACACACAGTAAACTTAGGAATAAAAGTGTATCTTCTTTACCACAGTGGGAGTTGGCGCTGGTTAACTCTGAGGTACGGAGTCTAAGGAAACTTTGGTCTTCAACCTGAAACTCCCACAGTAAAGTATGGCCTTTACAGGGAACCTCCCAGGTCACATTCTCCAGGTTAAACCCTCACTGGTGACATTCTTGAAGCTGTAACAGAGACTAGAGACTTGGGAGAACAAAGACTAGCTTCCAATACTTCAGGCCAACACAACTGAAGCATAAATGATCAAGCACTGCACTTAGGTAATGCTCACAATTTGAATTTGGTGCACATGATGTCAGCAGCTGTGGATTGGCTGTCTACCCAAAAGTGCTGGGGGGATTTGAGCTGCAGAAGACACGAGCACTGCTGATGACATGGAGTCGTGGGTTTTACAGGTGGTCACATTGTGATGGTTTGTATGATTGTATCTATTATGAGATAGAGTGAGCACATATTCTCACTGAACCAATGTGTGTATCAGACTGATGTCACGCTGATAAGTAGAGTTGGACTACAGATTGAGCTGTTGAATTTGCAGTCTGTAAATCCGCTGCTGGGAAATTTATGATATAAAATCTTATAAAAGCTAGTGAAGTAGGCGGTGTCTAGAAAGTATTTTGGGGAGTCGATTTTTAGAAGTTCAGCAGCTGCTGCTGTGTTATGTTAAAAAGGATCTAATCTAGAGCTATAATCAGTAGCAGAACTACAGATTCCAGGGCTCAGTACAGGATTGACACTGGGGACCCCAGACCCCCATATCCCCACCTAACCTTTATTGTTACGCACCTTGCAAACAGTGCCGTGGGCACAAGGAGGTGGAGCAATTAAAATCACAAGATGGATTCTTTGTAATGCTTGCTCTGTCTGACATATAAAGATTAATATCTAGAACAGCGGTTCCTAACCTTGTTTGAGGTACTGAACCCACCAGTTTCATATGCACATACACTGAACCCTTCTTTAGTGATAAATCACTTGACCTCTGTGTCTTGACCTCCATGGTGGAGGCTCCACCGAACCCCTGAGACCAACTCACCGAACCCCGGTTAAGAACCACTGATCTAGAAGTAAGTAAGTTAAATTACTACGTCCCTTAGTTTTTTATTTAGTTAAATGAATACTTAGTAGCACCACTTGCACATTAAAAAGGAAGCGAAAGAAGAAAAATGTGTATACGTATGTATATTTTTACTTATAAAGCACCACTAGGTTACGCAGAGCTGTACAATCCAGCAATACAGTTATAATACAGACAAGGGAAGTGAGTAACAAAGAACAAGTGAAGTAAATTACAAACATATAATAATGTATATACATCACTCTTAGTGCCAGGCCATGATTAAAACAAGAGGATGGAGGTCCCTGGCCCATAGAGCTTAAAATCTAAATAGGAGGAAAACTTACATAAACATGTACTGTAGGAGGATAACAAGTGCAGTAGCATAAAGTGGCAGTTCATTAGCTGATAGGTGCCAATTAAATGAGAAAATAAATACAAAATAGAATAAATAGTTGCTTAAAGATAAAATATAGACATGAAAACCAGTGCTAGTGCTGCAAGAGGTAAGATTTTAATTTAGATTTGAAGATATTGATAGATTGCTCTTGGCGGAGGTACAGGGGTAGAATTCCAAAGATAAGGGGCAACAAGAGAGAAGGGATTAAGATGAGTGTTGGGTCAAAAATACCCCGGTACCTACTACCTTTATACGCTATGTGCCAAATATCG
>WMED01021812.1:0-11822 GCA_019650415.1 Pipa parva
ATCTATCTATCTATCTATCTATATCTATCTATCTATATCTATCTATCTGTATCTATCTATTTTTAGATTTCTTAAGAAAAGCCTTCTTTGTTATCAGATATATAAATATATAATCATAAAGTCAGTCTGAATATCATCCAGACATCCATTTTCCATATTGTTACATTGTTCATTGTTATAAAACCTAAGGGCCAATGGTATCAGTTTGGCAGAAAAATTTTTACATCGGTGGAATTTTTGAACATCTATTTTTATTAAGAGCAAATTGGAATTTTTGGAATAAACACATGCATAATCCCACTAGACATAGACATAGATAAAGACAGCAGGATTATTCATAGCACTCTAGTCTGTAAATAGAGAAAAGGTTTCATAGGACTCTCAGATCAGGGGCAGTTTACATTTTATCGCTGTAGGTGATAAATGAAGGTCAAATAAGGTCAGAACAAAAGTAAATAAATACTGATTCATTATGCCCTAGGCCCTAGGCACTAGACTGGACACATCTTCCCAATGCTGACTTCACAGCAAACTTTATTCATCTTCATGTGTGAACCAGTGTCGCTCATGAGTCACTAATGTTATCTTTCCCAAAGTGATATATTGCTTGGTTTCAAATTCATTATATTTCTTAGTAGACACTGTTTTACCCTATTCAGATTCCCAGTGGTATTCTAGCATTTCATATATTAGTCAGTGAATCTTCTATTCCATAATTTATAACATGTAGATGACATAAGGGGTCAGCATTGTCCCAAGAGACCATTGTGTTTATGCTCTGTAATATTTTGTGTTGCAAACTTTTGGTTTTGGTTGTTTAAGAAAACAGATGGGGTCATATTTCAAAAATAAATAGTATTTTCTTGATTAAAATAGTCCTTTATCCATGCTGTATGTTGCAATATAAAGCATTATACAGTAGCATAGAAGGTTCAACTGTGTCAAACACAAGAATATGGATATGGCCCTACTAGTTGAAATATAAGGTGCCTTGCCCATATTAAGGATGGTGCTGGTGCATTTCTTTCTGAGCCTTAAGGTATACCTATACCTTAAGGCTACTATCCCTAGAGGAAAGCGGGTTTAGTGATCAGGAATTGTGCTGATGCAGTGCATTTTATAGGGCATTTGGTGCTGAAAAATGAAATATATATAACATGAAACTATTTAAATCATTATTCTCCTGGTAAGGTGAAAAGGATTAAGATTTCAATGGATGTTTTTGATAAATCCAAGCAGAGTAAACTAAGGATTTTATTGGAATTTAGACCTGTGTCTTTTCTCAACCTTACCAACTATTGTAGCTCTGGTAAAATCTGGAAGCTTACAGGATGTTCCAGATTTACCATTTCTACTGTTATATATATATATATATATATATATATTTCTTTCCCCATTGGTTGTGTTAAAGCACCCTCTACTGCCTTAAGTGAGCATTGCGCTTTGTTTATCAGCCTTCCAACAGGTTCTGACTGGATTTCATTACATTATTTCCTCCCAAAAGTAACAGGACAACCCACCTTCAGGATGGGGATCTGGAAGACACCCCAGGGAATTGAGCCAGGATAGTTTTGTATGTCAGCTTACCTCAGGAGGGGAGAGTAATGAGGGCAGGTTGTGTACTGGGTAGCCTGACAGCCCAACAGGAGTGGCAGTGGCTTAGTAGCCGGAGTTGTATCAGTTTAGGGATTGTTGAGTAATAGGATTAGTGATTAGGTCAATAGCCCAATAGAAGAAGGAGTTCCCCTTAAGGATCCATCCTACCAGAGAAGGAATCTACAGAGAGTTAATTCCCATAGAGAGTCTGAATACTGCCTTGGTCTCATCAGTGGTATATCGTCTGGGTATCTATATCTAGTACCATGCTTATGTAATGATGTTGTGCCTGCTGTTACATGTGTTATGCTATATGGTAACTCTGGAACTACTGTATGATTTATTTAAATCCATTCGATTTCTGCTATATTAAATAATATTTTTTATAGTTTTAAATAAGAACTACTGGCACCCTGTGTTTTATTGTGATTCTCCTTAGGTATACCACTCCTATTTGTAAGTGGAGCCTATCCCCTGGGATATGGGTTAGCCCAGGCAATAGGAGATGTAGCTATGAGTGGTGTGTTAGCATATATCGTAACTATAGTGTTACACTATGTAATTATGTTATTCTAAGGAACTCATTGTAAAATGTTGCACCAACATCTATTTTATGTCAACCAATCCAGTGCTTTCAAATCATGGTACTGTTGGAGATTCCTGTTACTGTATTGAACGTAAGAACCATCTTGATAAAGTTCATGCCACTTACATTTGGAATCCTGCTTAATAGAATTTATTACTCAAATAAAAGGTAATATGTGGTTTTCTGAATGAAATACAATTGTAAAGAATAATAAACTAAACTATCAGACATATTAAGTAAACATGAACTACTTTTCAGAATTTCTAAGAGCTAATATCATCATTATTATGTGATTTAAAACCAGTGCCACAGCTAGTAAGCACTCTCCCTTCCTTAATTAAATAGGTAATTACAGTTGAAGGATACTTGGTTTTATAGTAGAAGAATATTTCATGTGATTCGCCTAGTTTTACTCTGTGTCATATTAATATATTTATATAATTTTCAGTACTGTATACAAAGCCAACACAGCTCAATGCAAAATACCTAAAGTCTAACCATCATACACATAAATGGCTGGAGGATTTTACTTGTTTTGAGTATGTCTTACAACACTGAGTCATTGTTCTTACAATCTGGTGACACTCTGCCTTCCAGAAACAAATTAGACACCTGTGCAACCTGTACTTAAGAGGCGTTCAATTTGATTATCTGCACCTGCACCTTAGAACAACAGCCATATGCCAGAGGCACAGAATTCAAACATTTCATTCAAACTCTAGATAATACCTGGATATTAAATTACTTTTAGGGGACTGAATTGTTATTAGTGAACTCTTACCAAAGCATCACAAATAAAGACCCCGTCTGTAGATATTTCTATTTCAATCATAAATAGTTATCTTTGTTTTGCCTTCTCTTTATTTTCATGTTCCATTCATTTTACATAACTGCTTGCCTTTATTCTAGTTTAATAATTTACCAAAAGGGATTTTGTCAACACAGCTTTTGAATTATTTAGGTTTGTAGAAAATATCAAATAAGATTTTGCAGTGATTTAATTAAGTATATTAAAATACAAACATTAAAAAGTTTGGATTCGTTCTCGCCCAGTGATGTGTTGTTTTATATTAGATTTATGTTTCACTTTTTGTAAATAGTCATTTTGATGAGAGACGGATGCAGTTAGCTTCTAGAATGCTGAAAGTTATTCTTTTCTGCCAAGCACAGCTCTGCACTTACTACAGATTAAGCAAACTTAAATGCAGAATCTGGAACAGTCACCCCATTTTTCTCAATTAAATAAATAAAGTACACTGGTATCCACCAAATGCATCTAAGTCTTGTAGGGAAAGTGCTGGAGCAGCCTTTAGGGATTAATACACCGCAAACAGCAAGTTTCTTTTGCATTCAACGTTTATTTTAGGAAAAATTAACTTAAAGCACAGCCTTTCTTTGGCAAAAAAATAAAAGCCAGTTGAAAAAATTTCACCCCTTTCAGAGTAAAATGTCCTTGATCAAAACACAGTGGGTAACTGCACCCCATACATTTGGTTATCAAATACAGAATACCTTTCCTTCTCCTGAGTTGTCTCCTTGGGGTTTCACAGTGCTGCAAAGCCATGTTGTTTAGCAGAGTCTTTAACCACTAGTCTCTGTTTCTCTGACAAGGATTTTCAGCCTCATCCACAGAATCAGCTTTCTGACTTCCAGCTCCATCCCCCAACTGGCTCTCCCAGCTGCCTTTTTAAGGGTGATTTGCAAAAAACTGGACTGAACTCCAGCAGTATGTCTGCATAATTGGGGCAAAATCCCTCCCCTCAAATACAATACTCTCACATTCTGTCTCATCTATATGTAGCCACAGTTGTTTCAATAGCTGTTAAATAGTGGAAGATAACTATATATTGCCATGTAGAGGGTTACGTTGGGGGTCACAATAGCAGAAAATGATTGTTTCTCAGGAAAGCTACCTATATGAATTTATGTAAAACACTGGTGTAAGCCCAGATTTGTACAACATGTTATATAATGGCCTTGCAGGTTCATTCTGATTCATATATATCAAGTGTATTTTAAACTGTTATCATTTGGTGTGTTATTGCAACTTGCCAGGTGATATGCTGTAAGTAACACTGAACTGGCTTAATCTAGCAAGCAACAAGCCCAAGTCACTGAAAAGATCAGTCAGCTACAGTTGATTAATAATTAATAATGAGTATAAATGTTGCCACTCACTTAAGCGTTAATCCAGAAGAAATAAGTGACATTTCTAGCTTTCCCATATGACTTTTTATGGGAAGAGGACACAAGGACTAAACATGCTGGCCCAGTTTCATGTGCCGTGTAGCTCGCAGAGTAACATACTTTTTATAATTCTATAATTGTAATTTACTTCACTTGTATTATATCAAGCACTTTTCCTATGACTTTATTATAATTATATTGTTAAAATGTTTAGCAATGCATAGTAAGGGATACTTTATAAATAAAAATATATACACCTACATACTTTAATTCCCTGTGGTACTGTACACTTTATTACAATCAAATTAATATTTTAAGTTAAAAATTGAAGTACATTATAACCAAATGAGATAAATTCAATTAGCATCCTTTACTGTGTGCAATAATGACCTCTGAATTCATTTTGCAATGGCTCATGAACTTTGATTGCAGAATTTGCAACCAGCTTGCAATTTTAGCAACTTATAGTTAACTATAATGAAAGACAAATATAGAGTCAATAAAATAAAAATAAATTGTCCTTTTTAGTCACTTATTTTCAGAAAGTCATCCCATGACACCCTATTTTAATGTAGTCATCCCTTTACTAAGTGTGCACTCCTGTGTTCAGAGTTAAAGAGGAAATGTACCAAGTGGCTTCTCCATTGCACAGGAATTCACAAAATCTTAAATAGATTAGGGAGTGCTTCGCTTCCTCTGGGTATAAAAGAAAGGAGTGGATAGTGCAGATCACTTTGATACCATATAGAAACAGGAAGCGCAGCACTCCTTAATCTATTTAAGATGTATTGAGTACATGGAAAAGAAGACAAAGTGCCAAGCTCTAGATTTATGTTAAAGTTCTGGATGTTGAAATGTGCACCTGGTATGAGGCAATTTGCAGACACAGAAACTCAATTTTAGTGCAAAAAGTAAATATGGCTTAGCTAGAAGAGAGGTTATTGAGTGCAATAACTTATTTTAGGCTGTTAGAGAATTTTAATATCACTTCTTACACTATCTTTAGACTATTCAATTTTGTGTTGAATGTGTTCTTTGCAGGACTGAAATTTTAGAAAATATTGTGATTAGGCAAATATGTGGATTGTTTATAATACTTAATGGTTAAAGTACTTTTAGGTAGTGTGGAAGTTAGTGCTTCCCTCCCTGTGTTTTTCATGCGAGTGCATGAACCCAAAAAGTCAGCAACTTAAAATGCAAAGAGTCTGTTTTATATTTAGGATATTACTAATTCTAACTGTGATTTATAAATTGCTCTAATCTGGGGAATATAAGAATCAGTTTACAGAAAACTGAAATGAGTAAGATGCAAAAGTGAGGAAGCATTCTGTACTTAGGGATTTGTTTTAAGCTGCCGTGAGAAACAAAAATCAAAGATTTAAATGTGAAGCTAAGGATAAACCATACCATACTGCTGGATTACTCTGAGCAGCAAAATAAATAAATCCGAAGACCTAGATATTAAATGCCAGATAAGCAAACAACATTGGCTCAGGACATATTTTTTTTTTTTTTATGAATTAAAGAGAAACATTTCTAAATGATACTAAAATATATGTTAAAGGTTACAATTATTACATGATGATTACGATGGTTAAATAATAAAATGTATTCACATTTTGTACGTGATTAAACATGAAAGAACTTTTCTATAAGAATAACTCTGGCAGTAAAACTAAATGTTTTTATAGTGGGCATATCCCAAATTTACAAAATATTAACCGTAAACAAAAATGATACCCTGATGTTCTATAGTATTGCATGTTATTATATTAATTAATTAAAGCCATTCCCTTCTCTAGGAGGCTTTCATTGTCTCTAAAATAGAGCTCACATACTGTACTGCTGGAACGTATGTCTCATTTTCACTGCTGATCCTGCTTCTGCATTTGCTGAACCAGCTCAGCATTTTATTCTAGCAGTATTTTACTTTGCAGTAATCTAGACATGGCTGATCTTGTACAGGATATTGTTAATGGTGGTCTCCATTATTATTAAAGTTATATGCCTGTTAGAAGACATTATTTTAAGCTGAAACCTGCAAACTCCCTATATTTTGATTGTATATTCTCACCCAGGGAAAAGGTGATTTCAAAGAAAGGGGTTTATGTTACTAAAGCCTGATCATTTATCCAAAATGACCATGGCCAAAATGTGTCCGGAGTTAAAATAGATCTAAAAGCTCCTTCAGTCCCAGGGTGATTCTAAAGAGATGGGGAAACACTTACCAATCACTATTTTTATTCTTGAATGCTGTCCCTGCTCTTAGTAACTTGCCAATTTCTATTGCTCTTCACAGGCACTGCAATCCACTACCTGCTCCTGTGTGTTTTGGTGAATAGAGTAAGCGCAGAAGCAGTTTTCTGATGTAAAACTGCTACTGTGCTTTCTCTATTCAGAAAAAAACAAACAAACAGGAATAGGAAGTGAAGAGGATCACAGTACCTGTCATGAGCAGAACAATGACAAGTTACAGAGAGCAAGGTCAGTGCTTGAACATAAAAGAGTGATCAATAATTATCTCCTCCCTCCCCATTAAGAATTATCATGGGCTGAATGAGCTTTTAGTTGTCTTTTAAGGTTAGGTTCACACGAGCATATTATGCTCAGCACATAATACGCTAGTGTGAAAAAAAATACGGCTCAATGCAAGCCAATGATACTTACCTAGTTCCAGACACACTAGTGTATGATACGCATACGCTGGGTCCAGAACTCTGTGTAGAATTTTATTATATATTATACGCTGCACCCAAAATGCAACCTCACAGGAAGTGATGTGAACGCCTAAGGAGCATTCACACTGTCACTGGTAAGTACAATAGAAAAATACACTTGGCATATTTTTTATTTTTCACACTTGAGTATTATGCGCTGAGCATAATACGCTCATGTGAACCTAGCCTAAGGGTCTATATTGTTGGGAACAAGATAGAAAGTTGTATTCCTTTAGTACAATCTTAATTATTCACACCATATATGAGTACAATGCATGCAAGTGTAACTTAGATAAATTTGTTATTTAACTGTACGGATTTTTTAAATTTTCAGCTTCCAATACACTGAATTATGATAAATTATGATAATACAGACAATTTTACTGAAGTTCAAAAGAGAGTGCTGTTAGCACATTAGGATATCCAGATGAGGTCTGTCAAATTAAAAAATCAGCTTTGTTGAATTAGACAAAATCAGATCTTCTACATCTCTGATACAGCAGATTGTAAATATAGGAAATAAAGAACTATCCATCTTTTACATTCTTTACTTTAATAAATGATTTTAAAACCAAGCTATGATACTACTATTGCAATTTTTAGCTTTTAATATTCTTGGTCTAAAGAATAGTTGGTATAGAAATAAGCAATGTTCTTAATAAAGTTTCTTAACTGGTATAAATGCCGGATAATATGTTAATATGAGTAAGATGGGCATAAAGCTGGGTCTCAAGTTCAGCACAATGAACCTGAAAGTATGTGTGCATGCCAATAAGTGAAAACATTGTACTGGAATTTTGCCTTTGATTTGATCCTCTATTGAGGTTAGGTATGCGAGCTGCATCAGCTTGTTGGAGGTTGCTTAGTTTTATCATAAGTGAACAACAACTTAAAGTTTGCCTTGAAGCACTACTGAACCCATTTATATCAAAGGATAACCTGAGCACGTATTATTATTTCATTTTTCTAAATTGCCACTTTTATTTAATCTTTGATATGTGTTGTACAAACTAATAAGCCATGAGATAATTCTGATAAAGTTTAATGATGTGGTTTCCTTTTTTTTTTTTTTTTTTGCTATTAAGTGTTATTTTCAGTAAAGTGGAATATATATACCAGAATCCATTCAATTGTTTGCTAGGTATTGTTATAAATGTCTTAAAAATAAGACTTGGTGAATCCAAGAAATCTAATCAGCCTCTGTGGGTCATTTATGGGGCAAAATTTACTAAGGGCGGATTTTTTCCACCTGATCGCAATTTTTACCGCACGTGCGGAATTCTGATCGATTTGCGATCGATTTGCAATTGCACGAACGGAATTGCGATCGATTTGCGATCGCACGATCGGAATTGCGATCGATTTGCGATTGCATGATCGCAAATCTAACGAAATTCCGCATGTGCGGAAAAATTCCACATGTGCTAACAGAAATTAACTTCGGGCGATCGTTTCGCCCAGAGTAAATTTCACCCATGGAGTCAATGGAAGATATTCTATACACTCAAAAACTTGATCATTTACACAGTATAATGCCGGCATAATCTGCAGAGTATTATATTCTTCTTTCTCAGTGGTGCTTGTAATTTAGGGGGGAATTCACCATTGAGCAAGACCAAAAGAGTTGCCTCGCCGAGACTGGAATCCCTTTAAAGCGCCCGCTGATGTCCGCGTGCAGGACATCAGCGAGCGCATAACACCATGTGCGAAGTGAGCCGAAGGATTCAGAGCTCACTTCTCTCAATGGTGAATTCCCCCCTTAATTTCTCTTTCACATTCACTTAAATTAGGGTAAATATTACTCAGAAGACAGTAAGCTATTAGTATGTTTTAGGATTTTAGTATGTTTAGGATTGTGGGAGAAAAAAAGTGGTTACTCATGATGAATATTTACAAATGGTAATCCTTATGTAATACAATGGTACATATACAGTATGTTAACCTTCACGTATCACAATCAGAGAAGGACTGATCACTATGAGTATACTGGACACAACATTAGTTTGCTCTTTTTGGCGTGCATGTCATAGTGTATACCCTGATTAGATATTCATCTTGCAATCATCCAATCATTCTGTATGGACATCAGCAGTGATACCATTCAACACCGGGTTATGACTTAGCATTTAAATGAACAGCAGACACTAATTTCAAAGCAAAACCTTCTAACATTAATTAAAACAGATCAGATGAGAAACAAGAAATCTAAATCATAAACTGCATGCACATATTACATTTAACTGCAATCAAACAATATCTTAAAATAAGTAACATAATTCTCTATCAGTCTTATTTGCTTATTGGGATAGGTTTTGATTCAGGAAATATTTATTTTGCATTTGATTTTTCACAAAAAAAACAATTTTTTTTTTCTCGGGTCTGAGCCAGACAACTACCACACACACACTGGCCCGTAAAGGACTGTCACTACATACCAAGGACAAAGTAGTTTCAATTTGCATAGAGTTGAAACATAGCTTAAAAAGAAATTCCCTGCATAAACATGTCATTAAAACTACAGTGCAAGATAATACAAAGCATTTTGCAGAATAATCCTCTTTAATCAAATAATCTGATTTTCATGCATGACTTTTAAAGTAAATATAAAAGTTGTGTTATAAAATTTTAAGTTTCTGTTAATTTTGACATGTATTTCTTGCTTACATATGTATCTATGCTGAGTATTAACAAGTGTTTTTTGAAAAATATTAATTTACTTTGATCTAAAGAAAACAAAAAGTTATTAAACTTGGAAAAGCTCATTTTCACTTTTCCAAGTTTATTAATCGGACGAACACCTGGAAGTTTCTCACGTTAAGTATGTTTGTTTGTTTCGATTGATACTTACCGAGAGAAAGTTTTTCTATTGAATATATCCATTGAAAGGGTAACCATACTTTACACTAGTGTATTATGGCTACCTTTCCATGGAAACATTCAATAGATAAAGTTTCTCTCGGTGAGTATCAATCGAAACAAATCTCACGATACCACAAGAAATTTCTGGGTGTTGGCCCAATTAAACTCAGAAAAGCTGAAACGGGCTTTTCAAAGTTTAATAAATTTCACCCAAATGTTCTGTTTATTTTAATAATAGATTACATAAATTTGTGTAACATTCCAAACAATAAGAAGAGATATAGTACATTTAATAAATGTTATTAGATTTTTGGTAGATTTTTAGGATTTTTCAGGGATGTTTTTTATAAAAATGTCAAAAATAAATAGTATCAAAGAGAACTCTGCAAAAACTTGGCAAAGATACTGTTTACTAATATTATTTTCTATGCTGTGGACAAACACACTAAAAGTATATTTGTTAAATGTACAGTGATATATTTAATAATTTTAATGGCAATCAAAAATCAAATTTTTTTTATTAAAAATAATTTTTCTCTAATAAAATTAAAAAAGATATTGTCAAAAAGTTATTTTACAGCATCTGTTAATTGCTGCAAAGCAGCAAAATCAACTAAATTCAATATATGGCAATCACCAAACATTTTCTATTCTTAATATGACTGTACTCATTGAACTCTAAAGAAATCAATAGTGATGAGCGATGATGACAATAATTGGCATCGGATCAATTAACGATTTTTGAAATCATCGAGATGATAATCATTATTCGATAACGATAATCGCCGATAACCATTAAAGTCAATGGGAGAGGAAAATCGGCTTCATTTTTACACCCAAACAGGGGTGCTGAAGCTGGAATTAACATTCAAAATAGTAAACTGGATACGTGCTACGTCTTAGGCTACGTCTTAGGCTACAAGAGTCACAGAAAACAATTCACAGAAAAGATGAGGACAGTTATACCTTCATTATAATCAGGCACAATCCAGAACAAGCCTAAAACTGTAGGCTTCAATCTAAAGTTAACTGAATGTAGATTAGGGTGACAAAAACTCACACCAGTTTAAAAGAAAGGGACATAATGGGGGGTTGCCTAAGGCACCAATAGGGCCAGAGCCACTACTGCCTGTGGGAAAAATTAGTTCACTGAATTAGGCTCAAATTTCATACTTTTTCAAAGTGTAAATGGTCTCTACTGTCTGATCTCTTCATGGAATATACTAAATTCTGTCTTTGCCACCTTCTCTGATCCACTTGTTAATGTAAATGACTGGGATTAATATTTTATTATCCACTGTATAAATAATGAGTAAAATGTTGTTCACCCAGACACACCTTTTTAAAATTGAAATGCATAGAGAGCTGTGTTCATTGTGAGATACAAATCCAGGACTGAAAGATTGATCCATCTATATTGTGTAATCCCCATTCTTTCTAGACTTAAGGTTCTTTTGAACAGGGATCTCATTACCTCATGCTGCAATATGTTATTGTATGCTATTGTTTGTTACTTGGTTCCTTTTTATTGAACTGTGCTGCATAATATGTTGGCTATCTATAAATAAATGATGATGATAAATAAATAATAAGTCCATGGTTAAAGCGCATTGACATGAATTATAACGTGTAGTGCTAGGTCAAAGTATACTTACAGACTGTAAGTGAAAATAATAACACACAACATCCAAAGTTTTGATCTTAAATTTCTTGAGATTAGTTCACATGTGGCCAAAAATTGATTATCTGTTTAAAACTATATATTATAACTTTTCATGACCAGGTTTCTTTTTTTGGGATGTCAGAAAAGGTATTTTTGAATAATAATAATACATATACAATATATATATATAAATATTTATTTCATGCTTTTAGTT
>WMED01021813.1:0-11822 GCA_019650415.1 Pipa parva
TTGCACTTGGCCTTATTTACACTGCAGCCACATAGATGAGCGGCCTTTCATACGCAATTCCCTATGAGTTTAATGGAACATGTTACAAAAGAGACTTATAGTTAATTACTTACAACATATGCTTCTGATAAATGTATTACAGCAAGAGTATATGAAATTATCCTTGCAAGCTAAAAACTAGATATAAAAGAGTTATAAAAGTCCATATGGATGTAAAGCTAATATATAATGTCCATATAGATCATTGAGTAAATATAATGTCCATAAGCATATCCATCACACTATCTTGAAGATTTTTAAAAGACTCTTCCATATCTTCATCTTTAGAAAATTGATTGATGTTGAATAAGCCAATTGAAATTATTGGTCATCTATTGGTCATTTATTGGTCATTGTCTAATATTCTTGAGGACTTCAAGGGGGTGGAGAGGTGTATAATGGGAATTACAGTACAAGTGATCATTCATAACAGAGGTGTTATTTAGCTCATTATTTTCACTGAGATCACACTATATTTCCACCTTCATGGGTTTTACAGAAATTGTCTGTACTAAACGAGATTTGGAACTCAGAACGTTTGAAGTATTAATGAAATAGATTGTATTAATAGACTTGTGTCATTTTGCATGCAATGTAACTAGTAGAATTGGAACTGTTAGACATACATTTATCATTTAAGCTTTCTCTAAAACCATTTCTTATATTTTTTTCCAAATAATGTGTTAAGTGCATTTTTTTTCAAAACTGTTTTGCTGCCTTGGTAGGTATAACAATCAATACTAAAATGAGCCGAGCACATTGTAAATACTTTTTCCCTTCAAGTACAATTTTTTTCATTTCCTCCAAACATTCTTTGTACTGCCCGGTCTGCTCTAACCATAATTTTATAGTTTTTATTTTACAAGGAGATACATGCATGATCATTTTTGGAAAGAGGAGTCTTTTTCCGGTGTTATGACTGCAATCTTTTACAATACACTTTGGCATTTCTGCTTCTTTTGGATCTAGAAAGAAATTATTTTAAAATTCTATAAAGATAAATTAGACAACATATGAGAGAGATAGAGAAGAGGAAGAAGGGGTTATTCAGAGGCCTTCCTTCTTTGATTGGGCTCTCATCTGGTTCCTAAGCCTCTGCTGCAGCATGTCTATGCTGTGCACCCTCATCATCAGAGGAACATGCACTGGCCCCCTAGGCCACTACTCTCCTGTTGGGGTTTTGAGCTACTTTGGTAAATACATCCAACCCTGTCACTCTCACTCCCTAAGGTGAGCTAACTTATGTAGGTTCTCTCTATACACTTGGTATCTATGTGGTGTCCTTCCATCAGGAGGGTCGAGGTGATGAATTGCTCCTGCAACTCTCACATGGCAGAAGGCCCAGACACACCCAAAACACTTGCTTAAATAAACTACAGACAGAACTCTGATTGGATATCCTATCTCTGGGAAGGCTACAGAATGGCCCGGAACCTTCTAGAATATTCCTTATATATTATACAATAATATATCAGCAGAAGAAGCTCTAACCACATTGCATAATTCTACTAACTATAGGCAGTAGTATTGGTCAATTGAACATGTATAAATGTGAAATTTACTACTATACTACATAAATAATACCTTCAGAGAAGGGATGATCTGTCTTTGGAGATTATAAACCAAATTTGATATATTCCTTCTGATGAACCTTAAAACAGAACTGTTCAGAATGGAAAATAAAAGGGACAAATTACAAGTAAATGGCATATAATCAGCTAGAGAGAAATAGCAGTATAAAAAGAGAGTTGAGTGTGTGATAGAGAGACACATTAATACTATATAAACTACCTTCAGAAAATAGAATATGAATCTGTACTCAGATTTGCTTCAAATGAACTCTCAACAGGAGACAGATCACTAAAAATACAAAACAGCAGGAAAGATGTTAAATTAAATGGATCATCATGTGTTTTAATGACATTAAATGCATTTGCAGCATACTTAGCATTTTCTATACTGTGCTGCCCACAACCCAAACTACTGTGCTGCCCACAACCCACACTACTGTGCTGCCCACAACCCACACTACTGTGCTGCCCACAACCCACACTACTGTGCTGCCCACAACCCACACTACTGTGCTTCCCATAACCCACATTACTGTGCTGCCCACAACCCACACTACTGTGCTGCCCACAACCCACACTACTGTGCTGCCCACAACCCACACTACTTTTTCCTTGTCTGTATTCTACTTGTATCACTGAATTGTACAGTGCTGCATCAATTTGTGGCGCTTTATAAATAAAATTATACATACATACTGTGCTGTCCATAACCAATGCAAAGTTGCGTAAAGGTCTGAATTAGCATCTATATGCCACTTCCCCATGTTCGCTTATTGAGCAAACTCTGCGATGTGGTGAATTGGTCATGATGTTATAGAGCACTTTGCATGCACATGGACAGGTACTTCTACTATTGACTAAGTGGTGAAATGTGTCTAAGGGGCAAATGTGTATAGGTGTACTTCTACAAATTCATCCATTAAACTAATTGGGAGCAAATGGTTCCCTCCTTTTTAGTAATGTTTTTTAAAATTCATTCATAGTAAAAATGTGCATAACTTGTTTTGTACATATAAAAGTTCACATTGCATCAAATTTTAATTTAATGATAAAAAGTAATTGATGATGTCTATGCATATCCATTAAACATTGTTCTTGCTAGATTTTGATGTGGGTACAGATTTTCTGTGTACTTTTACTTAAGCACATTTTAGAGGAAAAATCTATATATGTCCCCTGACCTACTAGCCTCTTGCCTAAAACTGAAGGTAAGCATAAATAGCCTATCAATAACATGACCTCATATTTAGTATCTAAGGAGCAAGGACCAATATATACAGTATGTATATTATACTATTAAACAAGATATGTATGACTAATATACAGTCAGCCCCATATCCAAATCACAAACCTATCTTATTAGGGAAAATCAGGCAAAAGAACATGCCTTGGAATATTAGACTTAGTGGGTTACCGAAGCATTTCCACTCATGACTGAGTTATCAGGGACCTGACCTAAACTTCACTCAGGCTCCTGATAAAGGGAATGGATATGTATCACTCAGTATAAAACACTTCTAAGGTATTTACTTTGTGTTGCTGTGATGTCAGGTTCTGAACACATTATACATAAACACTGCACAATATCCAAGGAATGTAACTCAAATTTTTCTGCCCTATCACCATTCATTTTCCCCAGTTATATATTTCCTAACCCCCAAACTTCCATGTATATCTAATGGCTTCATTACCTTCCTGAACATTGCTTGTCAGGAGAAACCAACCTGTACTATCTATAAATAGTAAAAATAAGATGGTGGGACTATCTTACTGAACAGTACTAAATATATCTATAAAGGGTTTTATTCATTCAGGCCATGTTATCATTATTACATATAAATCAGATAAACCAGATTTGGGTTTTCTTGATCATGTTTCACAACTAAGTGAAAGGAAAAGTTAACCACATTACATCCCCAATTAAAAAGTACTAAATGTTACCAAGCAGAGTTTTAGAATACCATACTATATGTAACCCCTACAGACTACCACGCCAATTAATGGAGATTATCCTTATCTCAGGATAATAGCCTGTTGTGAGTACTTCCCATCTGCCCTTCTGTTTCCACTACCAGCTGCTCCTTGACACTGATGGCAACCCCACCCCCCACTGCCCCTTGACACTGCCGACACAATCCCTCTCCCTTATGCAGCCCCTTAACATTGATGGCAACCTAATCCCCCTCCCCCCTGTGGCTCCTTGACACTGCTGGCACAATCCCCCTTGAGACTTCCAACCTCAAAGCCAGAACATACTGCCTCTTCCACCACTTCCCCAATGCTGCCACTGATAAGATGTAACATGCAGGCTGTGAGGGAGCTTCTCATGTGCTCTGCCAGTGGCTGTAAGACAAGGCTCTCTGGGTGATCTGTTGCCCCCTCAACCACCCTGCCATTACACTGACAGCCAAAGAAGAGATCCCCCACTATCTGGACTAAAAATATAACTGTCACTGGCATTACTTCTTGTGCTTATGCTTGCTCTTTAGGGTGGGTGGGACTACTCTCTTTATTGCAAAATTTATAACGATACGTACAGCTTCAACTGCTTATTCCAACATTAGTAGATCATTTGGAATATTTAGTTTAGCCTAAAAGATTTTGGTTTACAGCCTTCTGATCCCTTTTAATGTTTGGTTTGCCACATTGCCTAAGATAAGAATCCTTGCTAATCATTAATTCACACACCTATGGGATAATTTACACTGTGATGGGCTCAATTTTGGCAGCTTGCACCACCTCGCAGGTTTGCAGCCAAAATAACCACTGTAAAGTATATATTTTTATAGAAATACACCTTGAGCTGTCTAGTCATGCCGTGTTTATTTTGAGTTCTGAATTCTTCAGCACTAAGCCTTGAAAAAAGTAGCTTCTGACTGGTTCCTAAAAAAATAATTTAAATAATAATCAAAACATTTCTTTGAAAGATCAAAAATAGAACCATCAAAATCAAGTGAAATATAACAGAATAAACCCTCCTTAACAATGATACCAACAGTGCTTGGTTACTTGTAAGGCTACAGTTCCAAAAGCCCCAAGTAGCTTAAGGGCCCAAGACTAATTTTAATTCAAAATCAGAGTGTTGTAGCTAACGTGCTGACTTAAGATTTATTTAGCCAAATCAACGCCTAATGTTTTTGAATGCCCCTCCCCCTCCACACACACACAATGTGTATATTTTCCAAAAGTACACACATGTATTAGTGGGACAGCAGTTGTTGGATATCACCTAACATTCTCTGGAAACTTGCTTCTGTTTGTGACTTATTAGAACATTATAAATATCTAAATAATGCTCACAATAGTTGTGCTATAGTATTCCAGCATACAAACTAGTTTTTGATAAACTTTTTTGGGGCCTTAGACGGCTGTGCTATTCTGTTTCATCTCTGTCACATCCTACCACCCTATTACCAGGATCTATAACTAAATTCTAACCTTACCACAATGGGATATCTTCCAGGTCTCAGTCCCACGTACACATAATTAGCGGCAACAGTTCCAGATGACAGCACCAGTTGTCTCTCTGTCCACCTTCCCCCAATGATGTTACTTAGGAACTAAATAACATAAACCCCTATGTCCGTATATGGAGAATCTTATGCCAGTACTATACCAAACTCACATGGGATAAGGCAGACTTTGCAACCTACATCTATGTTTTTAGAAATATTAATTTTCCTATTTTACCAAAATGAAAACAAACTGTAAGATATAAAATAATAAGGCCATTCAGTTGAAAACCTAGGGGAAGACTATGGACCTCCATTTTATGTGAATAGCTCCTATTCTGCCAATAAATTTATTTATATTACATAATAATTTTGTTAGGAACTGGCCTGGGTGTGTGGGTGTAACAGATAATCCACCCAAGTCAAGGAAGAGGTAGACTAGCTCAGTTGTCTTTTTTTTGGTTGTTAAAACTTTGTGCAGAGCCAGACTCCAGTCACACCTTTCAGCACAAATAACTTCTTTGTTTATTGATGCTTGTGGTGGTTTCACATTTCAGAACAGCTACTATGTTCTGGAACATTCTGCTTTATGGGCACAGGTATTTACATTTACATTTAGACGTTTGCAGTAGCTAAGCTAAAGAGATTTTGTTAAAATCCTAAAACAAAAATTCTATTAAACATTTTTAGAGAACAATACCCAGTAGGGACAGATGCAAAATTTGTATATTTTGCAGGAAATATGAAGTTAACTATTAGGTTGACAAATCATTTGCAAGCAGGAAGTGTGGGATTTTTTAAGCATGAACCATCATTCTAGAGATGCATGGTAACTGTACTTAAAGAACTCCTTCTCCCTGTTTGTTCCTCCCATAGTTCTAACTTTTTCTTAATGTTGATTTCTGTAACAACCACAGTAAAACTGGTATTGTCTCACACTGTCCAACTAAATGTGTTCTGTGAATATTCTATTTCTTTGTCACCTTGTCCCTAGGTTATATTGTATTTAGTCACAGTCGCCATTGTCACTTTTGAGTCTTCTTATGGAACACTGGAGCCCTGCCATCAACCCCCCAATTCGTTACTCTGAAGTGGAGAAGTCAAACAGGTGAATTCAGAGCAGTACATCTAGTCACATTTAGCTCCTTTGACACACTCTACTGCTTAGTCAATAGTAGAAGTACCTGTGCACGCGCAAAGTGATGCAAAGTGCTCCGTAAGATTGCGACTATCATAGACCCCCAAATTGGTCGTGTATTCACCACTTCACAGAGTTTAGTCAATAAGTGGACATGGGGAAGTGGCAAATAAATGTGTGATTTCATAGCTTTACGTAACTAAACAGATTTAGTTATGTGGCCCAGCTCTGTCTGCTCTAGCGCTACAGCATTCCTCTCTCCCTCCCCCAGGAATGATTTAACTTCCTGTGATTGGCAGGAAGGTGAAGCAGTTCTGGAGAGAGTCCTTCAGAGGGTAGGTAGTAGGAAGTGGTTGTGGCTGTATCACAGTGTGGGAGGGGGTTGTAGGGGCAGCACAGTGTGGAAGGGGTGTTGTGGGGAAGCACAGTATGGGGAATGGGGGGAGGGGGGTTGTGGGGCAGGTATCTCAGGGGAAAGTTCCTATCTGAAACAAACCACTGTATCATAAGCTACAGGGTAAGGGATTCCATCTCCTATACTTTTATAAATATAATTGGCTAGTGCATCCCTTTCTTGTCAGGAGCACTACTTAAAGTGACCAGCGCTTTAGGTGAAGTGTGTCAGAGATGCAATTAACATTGGTGATTGTGAGTACCGTCAGTTGGCATGCTACATAGCATTGTTACACTATTGTGATTTTCTATTTACTACTGCTTTTGTCTTCTGCTACTACCTTTAAATAAACAGTCCCTAGGGCTCATTTGTATTCAATACACTACTGTAATAAACACTGATATTTTGCCTCTATACTATGCAAAGGCCATCTTATAGAGTACCTCTTCAGATGTATGACAATGCACTACTGCTATTCTAACTACTGTATATGTAAGGTCTGTTACATTAGGAAGAAACTAATGTTAAAAGTAGATGCACGGGATGGTCTAAGGCAGGGATGGTGAACCTATGGCACACATGCCAGAGAGGGCACACAGAACCCTCTCTGTGGGCACGCAGGCCGCGGACCCCACCTGACAGTTTTCAGGCTGAATCCACAGCTTACATTGAAGGAGCGCTCTCTCACTGGAGAGCTTTCCTTACTCGATGCAGGCATGATGATGTCACTCATCAGCACCGGCACTTCGGGGGACGGTGCGGGTAAGTGACATCACCTTTTCGGCACCACTGGTCTAAGGAAACTAGAGGTGTCTGGGGATAATACTTGCTCTCAGTGCTTTTGTGTCAGAATTTATCTGAAAATATTTTTTTTATCATAAATATCATATATCATACATAGAGAAAATAAAGGATTAACATCTGAGACTTGCACATTGCACAGATATTGTTTTTTTGCAGCTCATAAGTTATTGTTGAACTTTAACTCCCAGCAACTGTAGCAGAAAATCTTAGGGGTAGCTGGTAAGTGCAAGTGGAGGAACAATGTTTCAAAGTTCTTCCTTCAGTATTTAATTCCATCATTTACTTCATGTCAAACATATAAACCATAGCTTATACAAAGCCACCATTTATAACTATTCTTACAAACAATAGAGTAAATCTACTAGTTATTAATACATTCTTAGCAACACTCTAATTATTTGTCATTTTTATATCAAAAGTTAACACAAGGGTGCTGCAACTCTGTCAAAGATAGCTGTACCATCGCAGGGTAAGGGTCCCACTGACAAAGTAGTATCGTAGTATAGAGAACAAGATAGACACCATAGGTTCTAAAAGGGTCACTATAGTGCTGATACAACCGCACATATACATATAAATCTCCATTATACTAAGCCAATTGCTGCTGACACAAATAGTTAAAAAAAATTTATCGAAGAAATAATACTTGCTGTTTGTTTCCCCTAATTAGTTTTCCTGAGAGCTGACATTTTTCTCCCCCTCAACTTTGTTCTGAAATTCAGACTGCTGAACCCTGCTATGGGTTAAGCAGTGTGGTGACCGTTTGGCTGCATAAATTAAGTTGGAATGCAGGAGATTACAGAGGGAAAGCTGACTTGTGCACATGTGCTAAGTAGTAAGTAGGGCAAAAGTGTCAGGGGAGGGTACCTTTTCATGGAAAACTGGCCGGTACATGTCACACACACATTTCCTTGTGCAGGAGTTTATCAGTGCTGCCTGCTCAATCATTCCGCTTCACATGAAACAACTACTGGAGAGAAATGCTCACTGAGGTATATTACTGCATATGTAAAGATTTAATATGACTATAGTTCCCCTTTAATAAAAACATGGGAATGTTAATAAACAGACACTTAGCTTAAATGTCACTCCTAAATAGCCCTTCTCAAACAGTTCAGTTATCAAATTCATCAGCAGAACTTTGTGGCAGACTGGTAGCTTACACATCACTTTATAATTACCATTTATTGGACAGTTGATGATCAGTGAAGTATTTGGGGACCTAACATTTTGTGTCAGATCTTTACTTTCTCAGGCATCCAAAGTTCCTTTGGGGGTTGGTTTCCCAGGTTATTCTTTCCTTTATCAAGCAAATCTACCTAATTCAATAACCTTACTTGTAGTGGTCCTTCACTGAGTTCTCCTCCCAGCTGTAGCAATCCAGACAATTATAAGGGAGGAATCCACCATTATGCGAAGTGAGCTCCGAATCCTTCGGCTCATTTTCCACAGACTGTTATGCGCTCGCTGATGTTCTGCACGCGGACATCAGCGAACGCATTAAAGGGATTCCAGTCTCGGCGAGACCAAAAGAGTCACCTCGCCGAGACTGGAATCCCTTTAAAGCGTTTGCTGATATCCACGTGCAGGACATCAGTGAGCGCATAACAGTCTGTGCGAAGTGAGCCGAAGGATTCAGAGCTCACTTCGCACAATGGTGAATTCCCCATATTAGTTCACTGCTAGTTTAGGCTATAAGCAACCAGTATAACTTGCTGACCCTTTATTTTAACTACTGAAGTGAGCCTAACTAAATATGTGGCCTGCCTAGACCTTACAGCTTATTTTTGCAGTCTTCCTTTTAGCCAGTGTTGTCTCACACCACAATTTTCCCCAGTGAAGCCGCCTTTTGAAAAATGACATGTAAATCAAACCTGTTAAACACATTAAATATTATGTATCAGACTTGTATCCTGGAGGAGGGATTGCAACTCCCCACCCAAACATTGAGCTGCACTGGTAGAAATAGATGGGTACTATACCCTAATACTTGATACAGCACATTTACTAAAGTTGAACACCTTTTTCGACTATTAAATGCAGGAGAAACAGCCTGTATTTAATGATATCACTGTCAACATGTTACTGCTCTTATTTACTAAACTGTTTTAAAAACACTTTTATCACCCAAAAGAAATCTCCACTCTCAGGTTGGCAAAAACCCATTATTTCCTATGGAGTTGGTCATTATTTAGCCTAAATCCAAAATATTTTTCCATCGAAAAAACACATTGATATCAATTTGTAATGGAAGGAACCTTCATAGAAAAGCATTGCAAAGTTTCCTCCTGTCAATGGATTTATATTTAATGAATGATAATGAATATTTATTTCAAAGGGGAAACAATTTTAGCAATCTTTTTGAATCAGGGGAATTGAAAAGTACAGGGAAATAAAAATTAACAGCGAAATGGGGTAAAATCAATCAATATGGTTGAATAGGTCTTAATAAATATTCCCTATAAGTGCTAATAAGTTCTTAAAAATTAATTGTTTTCATTTTTGCAATTTTTTGCTAGGGATATTTACTAAGGTCATTTAATCTGTATCGTCATTTTTATCTAAATATTGATGCATTAATAGCGCTACAATTTTCATTAATGTCAGTGGAGACCTTTTCGATCAATATTTATATTGATATGGCCAATTTTTCCACCCTCAACCAGGCAAACACTAGTTTAAGTTTAAAAAAGTTAAAATGGGTTTAATACATTTTGATATCGCTGCTATCGATTAAGCAGGGAAAAATTACTCCTTCTTAGTAAATACCCCTCAAATCTCATAGGAAAGAATGTTTTTCATGCTTATCTGTGACAAATTTTTATTACAATATAATTGCTGTGGCAGCTATTTTGTCAATAAAATAATAGCCCAAGATGAAATACAAACACAAGAGCAGGTATGCTTTTTTCATTTTCAATGTTTTGTTAAAAAAATGTGAAACAAATTTTAACACCTTTATACAAATGAACTAAATATAATGTAAACTCATTTATCATTGTGAAAAATGTAAAATTTGTTAATGTTCTCTTGGTTAAAGGTTACACATTTTCAGAATTAGCAGAAATATTAACTGATTCCAAATAATTGTTCTTTTAAACAACTATTGATTATAATTGAGTAGAACTTTACAGTAGTTTATCAAAAATTGTGCAAAATATACACAAATAAGTAGTGATAAAAAATAAAACGTTTATTTATAACACCAAGGGGCAATTTACTATTGTCTTCTTAAACATTTTAGAAACTGGTTTAACAATCAAAAAAGTTGATGGTTAAAACATTTAATGTTCTTTTTGTTTTCTAATGACACTTGCTCCTTGAATTTGTCATCATTTAACAACTAAAAAAACACCCATAATTCATACTCTAGTACGACTATATAAATGAAAGACATTAAGGGGGTTATTCAGCAAACTCCGAAGTGAGGCACGAAGTGTTCGACTCACTTTGGAATAACTGAAATGCGCATGCTGATGTCCTGCACGCGGACATCAGCATGCACATTAAAGGGATTCCCCTCCCGACTAAGAGACTCGAGTGCTCTCGCCGGGAGGGGAATCTTGCTGAATAACCCCCTAAATTGTCTAATTCAGGAATAAAGGATATGTCTTTTGTGAAATAGTTGTATGTTGAATGACAGTTTTAACACCTACTCTTTTATCATTATAACTTTTATAAATAAATATGTGCAAATTTCACAATTTGGTAAATTAGTCAGTAAAAGGAGAAAAGCTGATTTGGTTGTTATGGGTTATAACAATAGTGCAAGTTTGCACCTGTTTCTTAATTGCACATGTGCATTCCCACACAACAGTGAATTATTAATAGATACCCTATAAGCCACCATAACATATATAATTATTACACCCCTGTAATGTACAAGGAGTACTACATTTTGATGATGGTGTTAGCTGATAAACTTGTATCCTTTTACCAGGTTAGTGTGACTTTCCTGACTGGGTTTAAAAACCAATGTGAAGGCTTGAATACAAGTTACCTTTGGAAGAAAAGCTCATAGAAATGTTAATTTCAAGCTTTGACTTATTTATCTGTAAACAACCTTTTGGGCTAGTTTACACTGGCATAACTGACACAGGAAAGCTTCTGTTACTCATTCCAGCTAAAAGTTTAGTTTACACTTACCAACACAGTGTTTTTTTCTCGGTCTCAGTCCATTTTATATTCCCCATCCCCTTTATGGATTCTGAATAGTTGCAGGTTTTATACTGTTGTCATTGGGACTTGTAAAATTACAGCAAAATTAAAGGAAACTTGCATTAAAACCTGTAGTCGTATAATTTATATAAGGGCAACTTCACTGAACTTTTTGAGAGTTACAAAATGCTGCTACAAGTATTATTGAGTTTGTTGGAACTATATATCTGTGAAAGGAAAGCGCAAAAAACAAATGTGCACTAAGT